>JANCMC010000615.1:0-10691 GCA_024363005.1 Charaxes varanes
TATCTTAATACAAGCTGTGATCCGCGACTTCTCTCGCTTGAGTTCAGTGATTTTGTTAAATTTTGAGGGTTTCTATTATAGTAAGCGGTACCCTAATTTTTTTTTATTAGGAATACTTTTTAGGTATGTCTAATATTCCCTTTTTCCCCTCCTCCTAAATTAAAAGTTTTCTAAGCTAAATATTAAACTAAAAGCAAAGCAGGTCATGCTAATCTCTGTAAAAAACTCTTATCAAACAGTGAAAATCACGTCCAAATAGGTCTTTCCGATTCAGAGATTAACCGGAACTAACAGACAAACAGATTTCTTTTTTATTATATTTTTATGGTATCATATATATAGTCATATGCAATTAGTATTATGATGATTATAAGTTGTAATAGGGGCAGGGCAGATAAAAATCTCAAGTCCAAAAAAGTTTAAGTCCATTAGTAAAACACAAGTAGTGTGCATACAGTCAAAAAATGCACGCCCCTCCAAAGTATTCATCTCTACATGGAAAATATTGTGTCTACATGCAAGCTTGTCAATATTATTGGCTTACAGTGTGTGGTTGAGTTCGAGCTTACAATAAAAACGCTGCACACACAAAAGCAAGCATTGCAATTATTTTGTGGAGGGCTGTGCATTTTTAGACTGACACATCTTTGATGGTGATGTACTCAATAAATCATATTTTTACCTGTGAACCTGATAAAAAGATTTGACCAAAGAATAATTCGGGATCCCCAGGCTGGAGCCCCTCACAGTGTCCCGGGACCTCCTGCCCAGGCCGAAGTACGATTATATCACCTTTAACCAGCAGAGCCCAAGGGAGGTTTACGATTTCGCCTTAAATAAATGATACTCATTATAGTATTGACATTTATTATCATTATTGACTAAAAGTTTGGCCATCTGTAAAATTATTAAATTTGCCATAGGGTGCTTACATAAATAAACAGCTTTCCAGTACTGAAGTCAAAATTATATATTCATATAGACTTTTTCTACAATCATTTATGAACATCATTTGTATAATATTAATTTTGTTTTTATTCTTTTCTAATTATTTAATAATTTAATAATAAAATTTACGACTTAAAAGATAAGTTTATAAGGGTTCCTCGCGCCCTGCACTGAGAGGAGCACGCAACATGACTGTATCGACTGATCTGTGCATAATGGTATTTATCTGTCCACAGTTAATTTGCATAAAAAATAGATTATTGACAACTATGGCCACCAGTTTATCAGACAAAGATGATTTTCTACTACTAGGTAATAGGTACAGGTAGTAGGTACCAACCCGCACAGATATGTCTGTACTAGTGGCATAAAATATGAGGCATATTTCACGTGTGCAGTCGTTCTTCCTTAAATAAAACATTCCATTCGCTGTTTACATATTTAATATTCCGCGCACTTTGCGTCAAGAGTAACTCATGTTTTATTTTCTGTTTGAGAATATTTTAGGCCGTTGTAAATATTATGTCTGTATAATGTATAATGTATGTATATCTGGTTTAATGCTGAGAGGGGTCTATAGAGCAACTTGAACCTTTTATCTTGATTATACAATATTGATGTTGTTATTTTGTGTTTAACTTTAAAGGCATCAACTACATACATCGCAAAATCCGTTTGGTTTTAGTGGCTCAGTAAATCCCACATTATTAATTATATAAAAGTCTTCTACCCAGCGTAAACCCGGTCTAGAACCACGGTCCGCTTAAATTGAAGAGAGTATGGCTGTGGAGCGAGTTAAGATGACCAGCTGCCGTCTGAGGTTATCCTCGGAACCCCCACAATCTCACGACTAATATCACACAGTGACATTATTCGGGACCCGTTGTTTTAGCATCCGAAACACGGAGGAGATCGAATATTTTGAAAACCCGTGTTAGAACGGGTCACCCATCTATCACCCGGCCGCGGTAAAAACTGCTTCACCGAACGATCGCCTCAAATGCCGAACTGATTAGGCTACGAATCATGTACTAAAATAAATATATTAATAAAAAAATTTAAAGCACGTACTTTTCCTAAATTGACGCAAATGTGTCAAATGCACGTAGAAATTCCCTGACAGTTTAAAGTGTCAGAAATCCCCAGTTTCTACAAACGGGTCCGGAAAGAAAGTTGCAAAGTTGAGTAGGTTTAAGACGACACCTGGCAATTCTCAGCAGTTACAGTGACAAGTCGATTAAAGAGTCCCAGAACTTAATCTCAAATCCAGTTTCGTATTGAAAAATGAACTTCCAGCAGTAATTTCTTAAATTTTCTGTTCTTTTTTTACTTGGATGGCAAACATCTATATAAAATTCTGTGTTGGTTGACAAACTCCTCCGAAACACTTTTACTGATTTTTATGAAAATTCTTACTTTTAGTAGGTCTGAGAACTATTTTTTACGCCCCTAAGTGTTAAGGGTGGCTCACGCAGACGATGTCGTAGGGTACAGCTAGTTTACATACTTATGTGTTATACTGCTTATAGGAATCGTGAAGCTGTGTTACTTTTGCTCAGGTGGTTTGCAGAGCGAACGGCAAAACAATACACAATACCTATCTAGGCAGTTGTCCTACACACTGAAGCCTAGGTAATACTCACCTAGGCTTAAGTGTAGTTACTACAAAAGTGCATACACCAATTTGGTGAGTTATAATTACAGTAAATATTTAATAATATTTACGTAGTATCAGTGGATACTACAAGAAGGGTTCCGTATCTGATACGTGAAAAACGTATTTGTCAGATTACTTTAAAAGTAAGTATCTGATTTCGCCAAAAACTAATTTTTCTAATGTTTTTTTTATATGTTTTATCACCGTGGAAAATTTCAAGTTTCCACATCTACTAGTTATGAAATCCTAGTGGCGGCGGGCACCTTGCAAAACACTTTAAAAGCCAATTACTCGAAAATGGTACCCATAATAAAAATGCTGTGTAAGAAACTTTGCCTTTATTTTAAAAGAGCCATCCATTAATACCCAACACGATGGGTTTGAATTAAAAAATATTTCATCCCCACACATCCCATTCACATGCATGAGAAACCACCTCTAAAATGTAAAAGTATTATTATTTTATAATGCCACAAATGAAATCTGTACGCAACACATAACTGTGCCAAATTTCATGCATTTATATTCATGATTGTAGATGTTAGTTAGGACAGACAGATGGACGCACGGACGGATGGACGGACTGAGCCAAACTATAAGGGTTCCTTGTAGTACTACGGAACCCTAAAAAGGATTAAGCATTTTAATAACTCAGACATACATACTATTTCAAAATGCATACAAGAGTTTAAGTTCCTCGTAACGGGAATACCTTAAATTCCCAATAACCTTTTAAACATGTAGTTTTGCTTTACCTTTTATAGGAATACTATAAAATCAATACCGCCATCACATTACTATGACTGGCACGTTGGCGCAGTGAGCAGAGATCCTGCCTTCTGCTTGGTTCGATTCCCGCCTCGAGTCTGAGTGTATTAACCATATGTATGTATTTTAAAATATATTTGTGTATAACAGACATCTGTTACCTATAACAAAGGCATTAAGTTTTCTACCTTAGGGACAGACGTCCGTGTGCCATTTAGTCTTATTTATTTATTAAAGGTACATTTTTACCTCTTTCTCACATAAGATCGGAGTGAAGTGGCGGCAATGCTGTCACGTCAAGTGATGGCATTGTTGTCGCGTTTCGTTCGGTTTTTGAGACTTCCCGGTGGTCCAATTAGGTCATTTTTTTTAAATAGAATATTAGAAATACTTTTTAGGTATGTCTAATATTATTCCCTTTTACCCTCCTACTAAGCTTAAATTAATAGCTTGTGTTAGGAGTGGTTGCGGAAATAATGAAGAGTTTTGTTTTATTCCGCTTATATCCGAGAAGGTTTAAAAAAAAAGAAAGAATGGAAGAGTAAAAAGATTATTTCCTTTTAAAATTCCTCGTCTCATAAATGTTGCGTGTTTACTAATCCTTTTGTTTCGTAGAAAAAAATATGAGTGCGTACATTCTAAAAATGCCCCTTCACTAAAATGTATTATTTTAAAGTGTGAAAGAAAATATTGATTGAAACGCTAACTTGTGTGTGTGCGCAGCGTTTTTATTGTAAACTCAAATACAACCCCGCGTGTTGTAAGGTCAACTAATCGTGCGATCAGTTTAGCGTTTTAACAGTATAGCGGTTCGGAGAGGCGTGCATTTTTAGACTGAACGCACTATATCTATGTATTGGTTTTTTTTCTGTTGTAGAAATACTTTTACCTAGTTTCATATTGTATTTGAAACAATAAATGTTACATTTCGTTAAACAGCCTCCTTTGTGTCTTCTCCATTGTCATTGAACGTGACATTGGTGAAATAAATTTCGCAAGGGCGCATAGCCAAGACATTTTTAAAGAGGAAGGAAGGAAGCACTACTAAATAATAAATACTTTACTGTAGAGAATATTTATATCGTGCCTTTAACTCTAATATTGAGGGTAGTTATCAAATTTAGGTACCGTGAGTTCCTACATAGGTATATTTAATATAGTATATTTAATTTAGGTCCGACCTCCAGTATATAATGTAGGCCACATTTATAATTACGTCGGTGGCATTTTAACATGCCCTAAGTGAGCTCGAACATTTTCCCACAAGATCGGATATGCTAGTCACCAAAGAGCACACCAAAGGGTAGAACAGCAACACCTAAATATGCCTGTCTCAATAAATATGCCTGTCCAAGCAAATCGCCATGGCCGAATACGGCTAGGAAGGACGACGATGATGATATTTAATCTGTGTTCATTTTTTCAGATCAACAAAACTCTAGCGGCCGTTGTGAGAGGTTGTTTCAACAAGAAGGATTCTCACAGCGTCGGCTTCGTGGTTCGTTGGATGGAGGAGCACTGTCATCGGCTGATATTTCCTGTCCATAGGTAAGAAGCTCAGCTTTCTCTAGATATTCCTGTATTTTTAGGGTTCCGTTGTCCTACAAGGAACCCTTATCTCGCTCTGGTTGTCCGTCCGTTTGTCTGCCCGCAAAGTGGCCTACCTAGGCTTTCCAAGCTAAGCTTTAGGTCTAGAGTAGTGTAGTCGAAGTTTTCCATATTAATTCTATTAATATCCATGTTTCTATGTTATTTTTTTATTTTTCATTTATTTATTGATAAATTTAAACCCAAAAAACATTACAGTTTCCCAATTTGTTTTTTGGGGACAAAATACATACACACAGATATCTTAAAACTATCATTATTAACTTTATGAAGTTTGTCATTGAATCGATAAGAAGATTTTAGAAGTGAAATTTCCTATTTCGTAGCAGATTTTTATCAATTAAACTGAACGACTCTACTATTTTATAAGCTCTTTTGCACCGCCCATGGATTAGATACAATGTGCAAATGATTAGTGTTATATATGTGTATAAAACGGGGTTACATATGTATGTACATATGTACATATGTCATGAATGTCCTTGCGAAAAGGTACTCACTTAAAAACGTGTATAGAATTTGTAATTTGTGAATGAAGATATGCGAGCAGAGGAAAAGAGATGCAGAGATGACAATTGGAAGTCTTTCGAAGTGGAATATAAATATATTCGTTGCCGACTCTACCTATTCGTGTAATTAACGGAGAAGGTAATAAAAATACGCGTTAATTTTGATTTAAAGTTAACAGGATTCCTAGTATCTACCTCTACTCTCCCTTATGTAAGCTATATGTTTTATGTACCGATTGTCTTCCTAATAAAAAAAAATAAAAAACAAATATAAAGAGTAGAGGTAGTAGTACGTAAGTGCCTAAACCTAGTCATACTAATAAGCCTCACGCTTAGTTAGAGGGTACACAAGTATATTAAGCGTACCTACTACTGCCTACTGCGTAGCGTACTAAGTATTGCCAGTACTTAAATAAAAGTAGAAGTTAAGTCACGCGGACAGCTTCGCAGTGTGTCTCAAAAGTATGACAGACCTTTTTTCATGTTTTAGTGAATTTTTTAAAATGTATTAACAAAGAGGTCGATGACGATTGACTATTATGTTGCAAACGGTTAATAACGTGATTACTAACCGTAGAAGTATGAGAAGAGCATCTGAACTATAAATTACATACGTTGCTTATAAAAACTGTAATAAAAAACAAATTTTATTAATCCCGCTTAAGAGTAATGCCAATTAGGTAAATGGCGTTGTCAAAGAATATCGTCATGTGGGCCATTAATAGCTAATGGGTGTGTTAAGAGCCCTTACGGCGTACTCGTTACCAAAAACGCTGGTTGATTTAATTTATTTTCTACGAAGCTTTCCATCAGATAACCCTCGACTCCCATAGGCGTAAAACATGATGTTTTTTATTGAAAAGTAATCGAGATGTTTAATAATTATTATTATTTCATTTATTTCTTTGCTTTTTGTATAATTTACATTCGCCTATTCGCAAAAATAAAAATAGTACAATCACTAATATTAAGAACAAACTAAGCTAGGATTGAACCTGTATTATAGGCACCAGGACTCCGATATGATATATGAGGATTGTAACTAAAAGAAATAATTGCGTGCTGACTTCATATTATTTTTACATGAATTACCTTTTTTATTACCCTTTGAAGAGGGGGCTCTACATTAGTTCGGTGAAGCTCAGTTAACAAGCGTAAACGATAATGTGGTTTTATCGGTGTTGGCGCGCGTTCACGCCAGTTCTCCGATCAGAGTCGGTATTATGTCCCGCGACAAAGGGTTCGCACCCCTTTCGCGCGGCGTTCTCGGGTACACATCCACATTCACGGCCCTGTGAAATTAAATTTCGCTACTAGCTTCAATATAATATTTTATATTAATATAATTCTAATAACTGCATCTTAATATGTAATAAATAAGACTACATTTGTCACCGTTCTTTAAGTTACCGTAGCACATTAATAAGAGCAATGGGATCACTATTTTGGGGCACTGGTTCGCACTCACGTTGTCAATTTTTTAGTGGCTTTATATTTTTTCATATACTTAATTATACATAGTCAGATCATTTTTTCAAATTATATCCATGCTTATATAGTCCAATCATTTGGTAGTTTTGTCTAGAAAGTTTTGAAAATTGGCAGTTTGTAAGATTTTGAACCTTAGGAAAGTGACGTCTGAGGTCCCCTGGAGCTGAGAAAAAAATCAACCGTCTAAGTGTATACAATCAAAAGATATGGCAAATTGAATCCGAAGCCGGTTTTCAGTACTGTCACTTGATAACTAAAGGGGTGTAGAAAACCATGGCTCCTAGCGACATCCAGAATCATATTATCTGCATGCTTTTTTGAGTTCAGACCTAAAATAATTTACTCCGCATCCATACCTCCTTATAAAATTTTGCACTTCAGTAAATATTCTTTTTATTTATTACTAGCTGTAACCCGAGACTTTGCCTGCATGAATTCAATGATTTTGGTAAATTTTGATGGTTTTGTTTTGTGCGGAATCGTAAATATTTAGCTAACAGCAAAGTAGCCTATGTAAAATCATTTAGCTACCCTTGAAAGTCCCGTCCAAATCGATCTAGCCATTTTGGAGATTATCCGAAACAAACAGGCAGTCAAAAATAATTTAACTTGTATTTTTCTACTGGTATAGTCATTACCAAAAAACGGCCTTTGCCCAGCAGTGGCACACAATAGGTTAATTAAAAAAAGAAAATTTACGTCCCCTCAACCACTTTATGACAAAGACAAGAAAGAGTTTTTTTTCATGTTAAATTATAAAAACAACTTTGTGTTTTCTTATAAATAGATAAATTAAAAAAAAAAGGAAATAAAAAAACAATCTTATGTAATGTATTTTTTAATACATTTTATTATTAATAACATTATTATATCGTTTCAATTCAGAAGTATATGTGCATTTATAATGTTAAAATTAACGTTGAAAAGTTCCAAAATGCGCTATTTTAGCATTCCTAACTCGAAAAAAAAATGTCAGCCTCCCCCAATGGATTATCAATCATTAGAGTGCAAACAACAACTTCGAGAAGAAAAAAAATATACTTAAATCGTAACGTATCGGATCCTAGAAAAGGCAGTAAGTCTCTCACTGCTAGTGGTTATATTGTGCTTGTAAAAGCTGACTAAAAAATAAAGAAAAGATCATAGACATTGCCTGGAAATGATGGAGAATAACGGTAGTACTATATTCATGCAAAAGGATTATTGTTATTCTCGTAAAAGAAGAAACGTCTTATGAAATTACATTACGCACAATACAATAACGTTAATCAATATGTATATGATGACTAATATGTATAAAACTATGAATCCATGATGAACCTATATGTAAAATACTTACTTGGGAGTTAAAACTTGCAGGGCGTGGTCATCGACAGTTTCACAGATATCCAAAGTGTCTCTCCAGTCGCAAAGCGGTGGATACACAGTCTCTTCTATGGTATTCCTGTTTATGTTGGCATAGGAGGTTGACACATGGACATAGCACTGTAAATATCATAGTATTATTTATTGATTTTTATTAAGTACATATACGTCCAGTATATCTACTTAATAAAAATCAATAAATGGCTCCAGGGGTAGATCTGTCCGGTGACTGATTGGATTTGCTACGGGTACGCAACCCAGGTCTACCTGAGCTGCTATTATCACTATTCCCTATTCCCTTTATGGTCCCTAACGTCCGTACAAAATAGTATCCTCACACCTTTCCCCCTCATTTCTACCTCCCTTTACCTTTCCTTTTCTTATCCCATCCTTCTCAGAGACGGAAATTTGATACAAACCTGGTGGTGGTGCAGCTGCAAGCACCTGCAGCTGATCCGACTCCACATGTAACAACTTGTCTTTCCTGTGGGTCCTGTCGGTGATACCGAGAGAGTGGTTTTGGTTTTGGACATACATGCATTTACTTATTCGCATCCCAGGCGATACAGGCATAAGTGCGGATGCCAGGGGTCACTCTCGACAGAGGGCAGGGTTTGGTAGGGTTCATTGTAGGCCCATTGACGAGTTGACGTCCGCTTCTATCTGGCCGCCCTCGGTCAGTTAATTACTTGTCCGCCTCGGTGCTGGCTAGTTTCTATTGGGTGAGAGAAACACTATTCTGACTAGAGAATCGGTGCCGTTAACACATTCACCTACGGTTAATATCAGAACAAACCAAAACCCATACGCCTGGAATAAATTGCGAGAGCCCTTATACTTAATCTGGTCTTATGGATGATGACTAGTAACAATAAACTAGCTCTTTGACAAATTTCATCTTTGTAAGTCTCGCGGTTTTCGAGATTTTTGTTATGTGACTTTTCGCTTTTATATATATATATAGATACTAAATAGATGAACATCCTTACAACCGCTACAGATGTATCGATAAACCGTTGCGAAAAAACTGTGCAGTTTAAATTGCGACGTTTTATCGATTCGTGTGTAAGAAAACTCGTTATCGATTAAACTGCACAGTTTTATCGTTGCGTTTGGGTGGTGATTGCTCATTTCGGCAGTTCTTCACGGAGCTCTAGGAACGTTCGATTAAACTCTAACTGCACAGTTTTTTGCAACGATTTATCGATACGTATGTAGGCTATTGCAAGTTGGACTTTAGGTGTTTGAAATCTGAATTTAACATTGCGGAGTACCTCAGCAGTCCAATATCATATAAACATAATTGTATTTCAACCCCTGATGCAGTAACCTATCTTAGGCCTTCATTTCAATAAGTATGCTCGTGGTAACTTCATATACGAGATGCAGAATACTAGTAACGCCATCTCTTGCCAAGTTTTTTTTACTTTAACTGCACCGATGCCCGGAGTTGCCATCTAGTATCGTAACAAGTACTACATTAACGGACAATAAGGCAGAGTGTTCGCTACCTAGTGTATCAATTGCAAAACTTAATTAAATGCAAGTACACCAGCACACAACTAATGTCGGTTATTTGAACAATTACCCGCTTTTCCAGCCATTTGTCCGGCGTTTGTTTAACGTTCAGTTCCCTGGCGTTGTCGGGATAAAATATACAGACGGTTTTTTTAACTCAACGCGCTTAATTGGACCGCTTTAACTAACTATTCAGTTTGGCTTAGAATTTAACTAATTGTTTTCTAAGCGGCTTGCTTTTACGGACTTACTTGGGATTTGATTCGTAATGTTGGGGAAATAAACAATTGTGGTGTCCGCCTTAGAAAAGTACCACTCTCACCTTCCTGTAAGTATTGTTTAAGTATTTTAAGGCACCTGGACGATGGACCAGCTGGGAGCATTCGTTTTGAAACGTTCTTCATATAAAATTCTAGGCTACAATCTTCTTCTTCCTAACGTTATCCCGGTTAAGTACCAGGGTCCGCTTAGATTGCAAGCGATTTGGCTGAGGGGCGAGTTAAGATGACCGATTGTCATCTGACGTCATCGTCGGAACCCCCACGGTCTCTACAATCTTACGACGTCACAAAGTGACATTTATCGGGTCCCACTTTTTTTTCGGCCGCAGCAAGATCAACTTAATCTAGCGATCAACTGACAGCCACTGATTAGGCCTCGTGGCCTAAATGCTAGGAGGTCGTCCTCCTCATATGTTAGGCTACAGAAATATTGAATTAATAAGCATTGCTATTGCCAAAATATGTTTTCCTGAAAGTCGCAAAATTTAAATGATGGGTCGAGGAGCCTACCTCTTAATAAATTTATAATAAACAAAATGCTAATTA
>JANCMC010000650.1:0-18478 GCA_024363005.1 Charaxes varanes
TCCCATCCCGAGTCTGGGTGTATAATCTATACGTCTGTATTTATATATTTAAAAAAAAAATATTCGTCTATAACAGCCGTCTGTTACGTATAACACAGGCAATAAGTTGTCTACCTTAGGAACCGACGTCCGTGTGTCATATAGTCCTGTATATATTTATTTATATTTATTTTGAGTGTTACCGAAAGAGCAAAAAAATTACTATATTTGGCAAATCCATGCTTTGTCGTCGTTTTCCCGGTACAGTACAAGGGCAAGGTTGAATAGCAAATAATGTGGCTTTGAGACGAATTTTTTTTTCTTCTGTAATCATTACTGTCTCGTCACTATACTCCACGGGCTAAAGGCCCGTGCCATTGTTATATTCTTCTTTACTCCTGACGGGAGGGGCGAGTTAAGATGGCGATCTCACGACTAATTTCTCTCAGTGACATTAATCGGGACCCACTGTTTTACGTGGCTTCCGAAACACGGAGGAGGTCGGGTATATGAAAATGAGTGTTAGAAATGGTCACCCATCTATAAACCGGCCTTGGTAAAAACTGCTTAACCCACCGATTAACACCGAACACTAATTAAGTAACGGTCACGTTTTTTAAGTTCTGTTAATTTACCACCGAGTAAAAGCATCCGACAAACTAATTAACAAGATCAGAGGGACTTAGATAAAAGCACGTATTATCACAAGGACACATCTCTTAGTTCCTTTTGTAGTTGTTTGTAAGAATTATAAGGTTATCTCTTTATCACGACACTAATTTGTCCTCTAATTAGCGCGAAGTTCCTTTAAATCAAGTTATTTTCCTTTGTCATTACGTGACATCTTAACCGTTTTCTGGCAAGTATTCTTATTTTGAATTCGGCGTAGTAATCAAACATATTCGAATTTTCGTTTAAGAATAATACTTTCTATGTTTCTGTTACTAAAATTTATTAACTACTTCCCGCGATTTAGTCCGCGTAAATTTACGAAAGCGTTAATCTGGACATATTAAAAGTTCCGTTTAAGCGGTTGCCTCTTAACTATTAACTACCTCCTTAACAAATTTCATCCTTGTATATGACACGGTTTTCAAGATTTCATGTTAGGTGACCTTTCGCTTTTATATATATAGACGATAAAATTTTCGAACTTCTCTTTCTGTATATTATAAAAGAAATGTGTGGTTTTAAAGTAAAGAGTTGCGAATTTTATTATCGCACTGAACATTTGCTGCACCACAAAGAGATCAGCAACAATTCGTTTATGAATAATTGAAAACAAAGGTAAGCGCCGGAGATCGTTATTGCTGCCCGCCGGGAAATGAAGGTCACACGACTTTATAATGGTAAACCGGAGCCAGACATAGCTCAGTGTTTGTACATTTTTGTCTTTGAAGTCCACACAGTATTAAAAAACTTTGTACAGTTATTTACACACAGTCCCCGGACACACTACATGATCATTGCAATGATCATTCAAATGAAGCTGTCTGGTTTCTGCATAATGGTTACTTTATGCTAATAAAACACATAAAATATCAAACGTATATTTCATGCGGATAATTTTTTTAACACTTTTTAGTATGAATTTAACTTAACTTATAATTGCAAGATATTGTTTTTTATTTAGAACTTTTTAAAAAGAACAATTCTATCATACATGATTTTTGCGAAACTTTACCGTTTACGCAGCGCACTTAGTGGAAGCTCTCATAGGGAAAATAACCCCGATTTTGAAACATTCTTCATTAGCTCTCCGCTCGTATAGGTCTTATCATGATAATATATAACCCATTACCTTCCTCGATATAGGCTACCTAACACTGAATTTTTTTTTTCAAATCGCACCCGAGATTAGCGCGTTTATTCAAACAAACAGACAAACTCTTCAGATTTACATATTATTATAGCCATAAACTAGCGACATCTCTTATAAGCTCAAAAAACGAAAAGAAATAAAAGTTATGATCATATAGTTTTATTTATTTTCTATAATTACACTGTTATCACAAATCCACAACTACATTTTAGTTATAAAATATATGTTTATAATAAAACTTTACATTTATGTTTCCAAAATCATTTCCAATTCATTTTTCTGAACTGAAATAATGACATTGTAAAAAATGTTGCCAATATAATTTATTTAACCAAAATTAGGCAAAAAGATTTTCCACATCGGTATTTGGAAACCGAAAATAAAAGGGGAACAAGTTACAATTAAAAAATACTGTCGAAAAAAAAAATTGCTCCCAGATTTGTCACAAAATATTATACACTAGAATTGATACTAGTAATAATCAATTATGAGAATATAAGAAACATTTCTATAATTAATAAAAAAACTGATAATCTAAATCTTTTGAGGAGGTCGTGCCTTAATCAGTGGTTGGCATTTGATCGCTAGGTTAAGTAGCTCTTGCTGTGATTCGGTGATAGATGGATGACTCGTTCTAACGCTGTTTTATATTTGATATACAACCTCCATGTTTCGGAAGGCACGTAAAACTGTGGGACTCGACTAATGTCACTGAGTGATAATAGACGTGAGTTTGCAGCGATCATGGGGTTCTTCGAGGATAACTTCAGATGGCAATTGGAAATCTCTACTCGCTCCAGAGTCACCACCCCCGGAGTTGTAGTTTTGTAGTCTTCAAGGACAAAAATATACAAACACCTTGAGTTGCGAGTGGGTCCGGTATTACAGTACCAGATGTTCAAAATGTATTAACACAAATTTTTTGACGTTATGTCACAGAGGAGAGTAAAGATGAAGAAATATATATATTTTGATAAGTTCTCTTTGAGGATACGTTAAAACTTGGAAGTTTATACTTTATAACTGAAAACTTGAATTTAAGTCCTTTATTCATATAATTATTTCTTGAAAGAAGATTAAAGTGCTCAAAAAATAGCTTTTGAACGTGACTACTGTTCTTTAAGTGCAACATGTTGTCTTCAAATTCTATTATATGCATATAAATTACTGCTAATACTTAAAAAATATAACCTAACAACTTTGCAATGGAAGGCAAAAGTGAAATATTTTCGCAACGATTGATAAAAGCAGTTGTGTGGAACATTTGCCTGCAAATTTTGAATGCTATTTTATTAGTATTTTTTATACAAATAGACTTAATTCACCCTTTGTCATGGATAACTTCTACATTTGATGATATATTCAGTTGGAAGATGAGTCTTAACATTGTATTGCTTGGATTAGTGTCGTTTTTTCAAGCTTACATATACGGAAGTTATTATTCGATGCCAACGCCGAAATACTTCACTAGGATCTCTATGTTTTTAAATTTGTTTTCTGTACAAAATATAATATTTAGTACACTTTATGCGTTGAATGGCTATTTCACTATGAGCTTATATTCTTCATTAGCTAAAAGCAACTTTAACGTTTTAAAGAAAAAGTGTGATAATTATGATGGCCAGTGCTTGACAGAGCAAAGCCTATTTTTGCAGATTGGTGGAATGTGGATGGGTTTATATTACTTTACTAGAACTCATTTATTTGGTGCAACTGTATTAACATTTCCACATATATATCTCGAAAAATTTCAACAGATAAAGTTGGTAATTACTAATGTTGTATCTATGGGGTTCCAGCATTCAGTATCACCTGTGGCATACTATTGTGTCTTTTACTATGTGTGGGGTAACAAGCCTAGAGGTATGGTTTCTGATGTATACAGTTTATATTTGGAAGATCCACCTTTGGACAATATTTTTAATTTGATAAGCTCTGGAATCTGGATTGGTCTTTGGTTTTACACGAGTCTATTTTTCATCTCTATTTACACAATGAGGACTGTGTTTAATATAGTGCTCACAGAACCTATGAAGTTCCCAATAGAGTCTGAATCACAAATGACTTTAGATATTGCCCTATCGCAAAGACTACAATTTACAGGCTATTTAGGGGCTCAAGACTTAAAAAATATGTCGATGACAGATCCTTTGAGAAGATCTCAAGTTTTTACCTTGTCTCAACCGGGTGGACATCCAAAGAATTGGAATAATTTATTGGAGAAGTGCTTGTGTATCATAAATGAATTTAATAAGCAGTTAGATAGTATTAATGGTGATTCAACAGTGGACCATGACTCCAAACTCAGAAAGGGTTTTCACATGGCTGTGCCAGTTACACCCCCTAGATACTCAGGAACATTGAGAAATATGGCTCAGTCACCAGAACTGCTAGGATTTAAGGAACAAAACAAAAATAAGGTTGATGACACGTTCACTACTGCTGTAAAGGATGAGTTTAATGGTTTCCTACAAAAACTGTCACAAAAACCAGGCATTAATTACTTTTTTGGTGAACTTGTTGATACCAAATTGAAGTTTGTGTTCATGCAAGCACAGCCTATTGTATGGACATGTGAAGGGCTTGCTTATATTGTATCTGCATCATTGAAGGAAGATAAATATGGAGTAGTGCAACATGACTTGCCCATAGTAATTACAGCATTAGTTAACCTTAAGCAAAATCTTGATAAGTTGACAAAACCTGGTCTTGTGCCAAGGAAGCATATTTTAAACGATTCACTTGCTATAAAAGTTAAGACCGCTCTGCTATCATCAGTGAAAAGAAGTATTTATAAAATTACATTTACATTTTCCAAATATATAAATGAGATACCATTGGATCCTGAGGTTCAAACTGCTATACAACCTTTTTTAATGTGTAAAGAGCCATAAATGTGATTTTTAGTTTAATAAAATATTTTTGTAACAACTTTTATTTTTTGCACTTATTTTCGTTATATGCCCTCTATAACAATGATCCATGCAATTTCACTTTTAAATGAATCATAAGTAATAAAAAGGTTATACTTATAAATAAAATTGAAGGATCTGTTTGTAACATTGAAATATATTTTTTAAATTTACATGTCTTTATGAAATGAAATGTCTTTTTTCTAAACAAATTTTACAACAAAACTTATGTAATTGTGCCTACAATTCCACACTAAGTAAACTTGTGTTGTGGAATTCATACTATATATTCATTGTAGAAATTGACTAGATATAGACTTGTAAAATTATTGTCGGTCAAAGATTATATATGATAACTATACAACAAAAAACGAATGTTTAAATTTTTTTACCTGTTGGTCAGTCTGTTTGTTTCGGGGAGAGGGCTGGCTCAATGATAACGTAACTTTACAAGGAATAACACAGTCTATTTTGCTTTTAGTGAAATTAATAGGGTTCTGCACATCAAATAACCCTCGAATTTAACGACATAACTGAATTCACACGTTCGAAGTTGCAGACTTCAGCTAGTAGTGAATACTTTAGTAATTAAAAACCCAAGTTAACACAAATCTAATTTTATTAGATGTTTGTTAGACATTTCACAATTATAATACTTAAGTAAATTTATAGTAAGGTGTCTTCGTCTCTTAGGTCGCTACTCAACAGTAGAGAACGTTGGCTGGCGGCCCCAAGTAGAGCTGTTCTTTCCGCTGATGATGTCGCTGATTCACAACTTAGAGATGCTGTAAAAAATATTTGTGTGATTGTATGTTATTATGGTCGTCCAAAATTTGATGGTATTTATAGAGATGTATCGTCCCCAGATCAGAAACGACATCGCGGCAGACTAAGAATGAATTGGAGGAATGACTTGGAACGTTATAATGGATATTGGCAACGCATAGCCTTAGATAGAACCTTATGGAAAGAGGGTAGGGAGGCCTTTGCCCTGCAGTGGGGAAAAAATAGGCTTTAAATAATAATAATCATCATCCTTTAACTTTGATTTCTATTCTAGCAAGCTAATCTCTTTCATGCAAATCATCTGAGCATAGACACGGCAGTGTCGTCTTATTAAGTTAAGGGTTTATCAATTTGTCTAGTAATTTTATCTTAAGAGTCAATTCATAGCATCTTTTAGCATAAATTGGATAAGGCTCATTAAGAAATATTTTTTTACTAATAAACTATAGACGTGCATAATTAAATACATGTGTAATATGTAGGCTATACAGATTAAAAATGTCTAAGTGAAGTAACGAAGTTCAAATTTTAGTTTGAATTTATAGTGCTACAAAAGAAAGATCTCATCTTTAGCAAGCATCTAACTGGTGGGCAAGAGTTTCCAGTATTCTCCCAATAAGGCGATCCCAGCACGAGAGCGCGTTGAGTACGGGAAATTAAATCAAGATTCGACGGTGTTGACCAATGGCACAAGAAAACAGAGAAAATAGGAGATTTTTGCCCAGCAGAGAGACAAAACTGAGTAAATTACGAAGTGGTAGAGCGGATAGTGAGCAAGCGACAGTCAGGGTGCGAGAGTGCGGGGATGCAGGAGGGGTACGGCGAGGCGGTAGGCGGTACATACGAGCGGTTTACCGTCGGGGCTCACGTGTGGCGTGGCCGAGTCGCTGCGGGCACGCACGGAGCCCCCCGGGGACTCCGACATCGACGCTTGCAGGCTGTAGCTCTCCCTAAACGTTTGAGCCCGTATTTACCCATTAACAACAGTACAGTACACTACTTGCACACAGTAGGACTTAATGCCCGCCTCCAATTGACGTGGCTCATTTTGGGCTTCGAAAACATAGTCCAAAAAAAAAAACACAGTTTGTCATTATCGCATCAAGAAGAAAAAGAACGGTACTATCTCGACTGGTAGTTTCTGTATTATGGACGGCACGGAAAACAGTGGATCCCTTGATTGATGTCTTTGAGTGATATAGGTCATGAGACTGGGGATTCCGGGGATGATGTCAGGCGTGCGTCGGTCGTATGAACTGTTTCGACAGCCTCTGCAATTTAAGCGGACCCTGGTATTAGACCGGGAATCGATGAAGAAAATCTCGACTGGCAATTGTCACGGTCAGTTACAGTATTGACCATTGTGATCAAGGTAAACTAACTATAACAATTAACATTCATTTGAAGAATGGGGTAGAGGTGCTACTATCTGTGCACCTACCTCAACCTCACTACCTTACGTGCATTAATACAGAGTTGCGCAGATTGTCTGTCTGCAACTGTCGACGTCCAACCTTCTGTTGCATTATTTTTTCAAAAGGTGGATTTTGTGTCCGATTAATTACAAAATTAATGCTCTATGATCACTACACGGTGCACAAAAATAGGTGAAAATTACAGTCCTAAGTGGACTAAGGGGTACGAACAACAATTCCCTTTTCCTGTACAAAGTTTTGTGAGTCATAGGTTAAGCAAAATTACTTCCTTTCAGTTATACTCATATGTGGGATGCATGACATTTCGGCGTTCATAAAATAAACGCAAAAAACTCAGCGAATGACACTAAAAAGTAGAGTACTGGTCTATAGAATGTCTTTACGTCCGTCGTTTTAATAATATGTAGTTACATTAACTCATACCAGTATTAAACAACAGAGGGACATTTTAATCAACTAAATTTCTCTTTGCGTTAACGCATTCGTGTTACTATACTCTACTATGAATTGAAAGGTTTAAATAGTAGAACAAACAAAATATTATTTTACGAGTACAATCGCTAGGTACACCAAATCGCAACATGACATTGACAGCGAGCTGTAGCAACACCGGTTGTTCCATAGACAAAGTAATACTAAACTGCGCATTCGATGAAAGTCATGTTCCGATGTTAGAAAGAGACACAAAGAAAATTACAGTATAGTTGTCTCTATAATCACCTCACCGTGGAACAAAGATAACTCTATGGGATCAGAGGCTGTCACTTTCTATTCTAAACTTGGCACAACGTTTTAATACAAAAAGTATCTGAACAGCACAGTCTAGTGTTACCATGTCAATGGGTTGTATAATATGGTATAGGATTAGCTATACCCCAGTATAAGCTATACTTGCCTGTATCCAGAGGTGGAAGATGTCTGCGAAATCTCACTGTCGTAGGAGGTGTCGGTTATAGTGGTCGTGGGTTGTAATAGAATGGGTCGCACACGACGTGCCGGCGTGCCTTCTGGGGCAGGCGATGAACACGAATCAGATTCCATCCGCACGTGAGCTGGCACCTACAAAATTAAATCTTAATAAATAAAGTAGCATTTGTTTTAATTTTATTTACTAATTTCGTATGATTCAAACAAAGTAACATGGTATATGGTATATAAATACGTTTTTCCCGTTCTACATCGTCCGTGACAGTACTATCTGCATCTCTTCTCTCCTCTTCATCTACCTTTATATCCCTTTACTCCATCCCTTTTCTACACTCCAGTATATCTAATTAGAGGTAGATCCACGCTTGCAATCTTGTTGGTCTGCAGCCCAATTGGGCCGGCTCCGGTAACAACACCTCTTTCTCACATAAGATCGGCGTAAACGGTAGCAATGCTGTCACCTCAAGTGATGGTATTATTGTCGCGTTTCGTTCGGTTTGCAACATTTACCTATAGCTTAATCTCGTCATTAAAGGTAGGCATCATATCTGCTAGCTTTCTAGTGGTGCATATTTCCATGGGAGTCCGTAGTCACTTATGTGAACCGCCTGCTCGTTTGGCCCTAGTCACATAAAAAAAATTTTGAAATACTTTCTGGTAATGCATTTATTTAATACATTGAGTCTTCTTAGTTTAGTGGTGGAAAAATGCAACTAAAATCTGTAAAAACTGAGTCCAAACTTGACCCTGAAATAACTAAGGCTGAAGGAGCGATCTTTTCAGTCCAAGTTGCTTAGTTCGAAGCAAAATCCTGAATTAAATATTAATGTGAAAATATGGACTGGACATTTTTGCAAGTAATACTTTATATGAAGTAATACAATTATGGCAGTGAATTGATAAAAATTATCTAATACTCGTAAATTATCGTCGTTTCTGTTGAAGTTTATCTTTGTAACATTGTTGCAATCGATTTAAGGATTCATTGGTTAGACGTAACACGTCGTCGCAGGCTCGGCTCCGAAAGAATTAATGATCTCTTGGAAACGGTATCATCTCAAATCTAAATTCTGAGAAAACTAAACGTTTTGTAAAACAAACGTATAATTAATAGAATCAGATGTAACCTTTGCGGATTTCAAGTGTAAGTAGTAGATTATTGCACCGAGCGCAAAGTTATTCAATAAGGCATGAGAGTTATGTTTATACCCCAGCGAACGCTATGATATAATTAACACGAGTGCATTAATTAATTAATGAGATCACGCACCTTGCTTAAGCAAGATGCGTGATCTCCTTTTCTTCCAACAACATCGATGTCTATTTCCATTTTCTAAACTTTTCTAGCCAAACATGTAGTGTCAAAGTTTTACAGTGGTATAGTAAATAAATAAATAAATAAATAACGTTTATTTGGCCAAAATATACATTTCACTTAATCAAAGCAATATTGGCCCCCAAACTTTCCATTTCTTCCCATATTTGCTCTGTTTATTGTAACAATTATGATAGCAATAAATGATATTTTATTTTATTTTTTTTATTTTTAAAGTATAAATAGATATATATATAACATAAATATATAAATAGATTATCGTCTGGTATTCCAATATGAACATGTATGACGTATAACAACGGGAACCCTTTAGGATGGCATTATGAGTCGTTATCCTTCAGAATTGCCCCAAACGTCGGTTCTAAACAATATATAGTGTGACTATACCTTTACAATAAAGCTGTTTGCATTATAACAGACCCGAGCCCAGGTAGCGGCTACGAAAATAATTTCACTCGTATATTTTATGTTTTTGGGAACAGAGAGTTCATTGGGTTACAAACTAAGGTATTTGATTATTACTCTATGAATTTTTAATTTTTTTAGATTAATTATTGTCCAATAATAGAGTATTTTTAAGTAAAAAAAAAACGCCTTCAAAACACTAAGGAAAAAAAAAGAAAAAAACAATTAGTACTTACTTACAATTACTTAATAGACACCTACTCACGCGTTGAAGTCGGTACCAAAGGAAAAAGTTTCCACGGTAAACCCAACACACGAGAAGGTGTATAGTAAATACTCGTAAGAAAGTACTAATTATTTTTTGGCTTTTACTTCCTTAGTGTTTTGAAGGCGGTTTTTTTTTTATTTAAAAATACTTTATTTTTCAATTCTTAGTGGAAAGCTGATATATTTTGCCTCTATATTATATGGGTAGGCCAACTAAACTCAACGCTTTTATGACAGATAAGTTTTCGGAGTAAACGAAAACATCATCGATGTATATGTATGTATATACATTTTTACAATTTTGTTGATTTCCCAAAAGTAGATTTTGACAAAATTTGTATGAGACCAACACTGAATTAATTAATTTGTCTATTCAAGTAAAAAATAATCATCAAAAAATTATAAAAAACGTTGTATGTAAGTACCAATTATTTGCTTTTTAGTTCCTTGGTGTTATTTTGAGTATGTTTTCTTTTTAATTAATAATAATTTCTTTTCGGATTTTTAGTGGAGAATAAACGAAGATGATGCCATAGCACCAACTTCAATAAGGACGCTTCTTAAAGCCCTACCCCACCGAGACGCCGTGGTGACGTCGCCGGTTACGTATACAAACAATTCATATTAAAATTAATGACAGGTGGCGACACTTAGCGACGGTTTGGCGACATCGCACCAAATTTTAATTAGAGGTAGCGCCACGCTTGTAGCCGAATTGGGCCGGCACGTCCGGGTACCAGTACCTCTTTCTCACATGAGAACTACCCATAGTACATACCACCGTCCTACTATCTATGTAAGTACTTCTGTCCTATGTAAGTACGTTCATCGTATTTCCTGAAGGCAATGCCTCGGTCGTACTACCTGTAGTACATACCTCCGTCGTACTACCTATAGCAAATACGTCAGTCGCATATAATTAAGCCATTAGAGCTATTGAGTCGGTTATTGGCATGAACATGTCTGTACGTAATAGCACTCTATCGTATGACATCGATGACGTGGTGGTTAGACGCACACTAAAATAAATTTAGGCCGTGACTACACCAAGCTTTAATTTTTTAAATGATTTTTTTCAATAAAATTCCTCAACGCTTGCTATCATCGCACATTTATTTCTTGTATGTTAAAAGGTTTTTATAAAACTTATAAGTATCTACGAATGTAATATTTAATTTACATAAATTGTTCTATCTGTGTTTTTTCAAAACAAATACGACTCTTTGTTGTAAAGACAGCAACGCAAGCATATTAGTCACAGAGTATCATGTGAAATGCCTGCCTGATAATTAAAATCTTAAATTTTATTAATAAAACTATTCGAAAAGATTTTTAGTAGCGCTAAAGTCGATTTCGACATTTGTAGGTGTTATTCGCGACAAATTGTCTGTTAGCGTAGAATTTTTACACTAAATTCCAGCGAAATTCATTGTCTTCGGTACTATTGTATTGTTGACAATTTCAATGCAAATTTACGATCATCTAATAAAGACATATTTGACTGACGATCTAGTCCGGTTCGCAGGAAAACAATGGATCCAAACGACACAAAATTGCTATTCATGGAGATAGACGGAGGTGGCCTTTGTCCAGCAGTAGGCCTCCCCAAGCTGAAATGATGATAATACCCGTAATCCTGACTAACGTTTACTTACTTCTCTGGCGCAGCAACCTAAAGTGAGTCTGGGCCATCGAAAGAAGAGAACGACATCGGCCTCGATCCTGCACCTCTTCCGAACCTCGCCGAACCCGAAATAACTCTAACTAATCTAAATAAATTATTTGCATTGACCCCAGTGTGCCCTCGTCTCGCTGAGGTCACCTGGATATTCACACGTGTCTGTGTGGTGTTGATGCGACACGTTGCCATGGCAACCGCCGCGCCGCTTCTCAGAAGATAACACGTATACCCATCAATTCAATACCACTGCACTATCTCCATCTATTTAGGTATTTATTATCTTTATGTAGATATAATATATATATGTATATGACTGGCCCGTTGGCGCAGTGGGCAGTGACCCTGCCTTCTGCTCCTGGGTCGTGGGTTCGATTCCCGCCTCGAGTCAAATAAATCAAACTTTGATGACATGTTTATGACATTAGCAGAGACCATAGATTCAGCGACTTCACATCATCCCCAAGCCTGACTCTTGCAGTAATGTAGCACCAATTTACCATCTGTACCAAAGCATTCATACAAATTCTTGATCAGTTGATCCGGTGATGGAGCAAATGTCTGGTTTACATAGAGGAACTGGAATAGAGGGAGTTTCAGCTTTAAAACATAAGACATTCTTAGATATTATATATTAAACATGAAAATATATCATAATCAATATGAGTTTTAAATCCTTTCACAATTTTTAGAAAATTACAGACAGGCCTAGATTGTACATGGTAAGCAACTTAAAGGTCATGTAGCCAAAACTATCTCTCCGATGCCAGCTGCACATACAAAATAGCATGGCTGATTGTTGTTCTGTCTGAGACGAGTGTGCAAGCAGGAGTGCGGAACAAGCAATAGAAAGGCACTATGGCCTAAACATTCACCATTATTATGTAAAATTATCATCCAATAATTGATTTTAGAAACAACCAACTTTTTTTTCTCAATCTAAAGCAGGTAAGGTATAGAGGTCCTGGTCTAATCAGTGGTCAGTATTTTATTCAATCGCTAAGCACTTCTTCCTGCAACTGTGTGATAGATGAGTGATCCATTCCACCATTGGTTTATGTTTGATATCTGACCACCTCCATGTTTCGGAAGGCATGTAAAACAGTTGTAGAGACAGTGGGGTATCCGAGGAATGAAGTCAGATGGAAATTGGTTATCTTAACCCACAGCCACAACTTCTGCACAGTAAGCGAACACTAGTACTTGACCAGGATAACACTGGGAAGAAGAAACTTTATAAGGAATAGTAGTAGCACAGAATGAATTATGACCAGGTTCAGTACCTTTCACAATGTAAGCAAATGAAGAAATGAGAAAGGCCAATACATACCAATCTTTCTTCAGGCTCTAGTTTGAGATATTTCTTAACAAACTCCATTATCCAACCAATGGGTTTCTCTGCATCTACTGCCCATTTTTTTTTCTTCATAATGGGTGCGTTACCTGTTGCTTTAAGCAAAATGTCAACTGTAAAGAAAATTAAGAATTTGCACCATACTGTCTGCAATTCATTGATGTCCGATCTCGAACCTCTTCTATAAAGGCCGGCAACGCATTTTTAGGCTTACAGGTGCAGATGTCCATTGGCGTCGGTATTGACTTAGGTGAACTGCCTGCCCGGCCTAAATTACCAAAAGTTTCTTTTTTACCTCTTTCTTGAGAAATTATATGAGAAATTATTCCAAATCCTGGTAAAATATATGTATGTATTTATATATTTCTAAAAAAAAAATATTTGTGTATAACAGGCGGCTGTTACCTATAACACAGGCATTTAGTGTCTACCTTAGGAACAGACGTCCGTGTGTAATATAGTCTTGTATATATGTATGTATGTAGTGTTAGAAAGCCCATTTATTCAGGAAGCCTATTTGTCATCACGCTAAAACTGAATCGTTTTTTACCTAATTTTACACGGATACTGAAATGTGGTATCCCAAATACAAAAAGACATATACAAAAATTATAAATGATCTTTTGTTTACAAATATGACGATCAATTATTACCTATAAGAATTTTCGACTGTGCAAACAGATACTTGCATTGTATTTATCTCATAGACTTAGTTGAAGCAAAACGTTCGACCGGGCAGCCCATTAGCTTTGAGTTGCGATATCACTGTATTCGTCCGTCCTAGTGAAATAGTCTCATGTATATTTAGGTTATCGTAGACGGCTAAAGTTCTATCGTACACAACCGTACATATTTAATGCATGCAGATTGGAAGCAGCTCTCATCTAACAGTATAAACATGTCGCAGGCTTATATAAAAATTCTACGATTAGTATAAAGTCTATATGCTCTTTGGTTTACCCTTCCATATCCCTTTTTCCATATGTATTGGTGTCTTTTGGAATATATCCCTAGTATTGTCTTGAAATATTCAGTTTTGATTGAATTTTGTACCTGATACTGAGAGTACAGACTTTTTTTCATATAACAAGGGGCAAACTGTAATTATCGACCTTTAAAGAGGGGTTTAGGCCACTGAAAGCTTTCACAGACCGAACAAAACACGACAACAGTACTATCACGTGATCTGACAGCATTGCCGCCACTTCACGCCGATCTTATGTGCGAAACAGGTACTAGTACCCTGCAGTGCGGGCCCGATTGAAGATTGCAGATAATAATATAGGATATTTTATCCCTCGGGTAGAAAAGGTAATATTCGCAGTATACAAAAAAAAGAACTTAAAAGATAATTTAGACAGAATAACTCATAATTGCCATGGGATGCAAAAGCATTTTTTATCGTTTAATAGCGATTTGTTATAAGCAACTGAACAAGTTATTACTTGATCGCACAGTTCTTACTTGTTTTAAGCTTCTTAGCCTGTTAGTACAATAGGATAAAAATGAACTCATTATTCAATGCTAAACACAAACCATTATTGTAAGAAAATGTCAGTATATGAACATTTAGAAAGAAAGGAAGAAAAGCATTTATTTCAAACGAGATACTACAAACAGCTTAAGATAATATAGTTACTATTGTTATATATGAAAACCGATCCGATAGCGACCTAGACACGACGCCGTGTGAACACAGACTTAGGTAGTCAAGTTAATCGGTTGCCCCCATTTCAAAACCTAGATTTGGAGTTAAAACGAAATTTTACAGGAGAGCGCCCAAGAAAAGTATGTTCGCTCCATTTTAAAACCTTTTTGATGCGAAAACTGATAGGCAAGTTGGAACGGGGAGTAAAATAATATATGATTTCTGTAAACTTCGACAACGAAATATATTAACAACTAGGTAAATATTTTTTTTTCTAATTTCATAACTTCAATTTTTTGCCCAGAACCCTGACACCTTTTTTCTTCATAAAGAAATTCATCATAAAACTGTTCTTTTTATTTGTTATAATTGGGAGTAATATTGTTAATATATTTTTTACAGACATTGCTACTCTGCAGTTCTATTTCAATTTGGGTGTGGACTGCATTTGGGCAGCGTACGGGCCCCCGCACCACGCCCCCATGGCGCACCCACCGCCGCGACACTATTCGCCGCGGGACATCACGCAGGTAATGTACTAACTAGTAATCTCATAAGGACATTATTAATATTAAATTAAGCTATATGTTTTATGTACCGATTGTCTTCCTAATAAAATAAAATAAATAAAAAATATTTAGAGCCTATTTTTTCCCACTGCAGGGCATGTATAGTTGTATTTATTCAAAACTTAAACATCTCGCAAGTCTTATTTAACACTTCACCACAATTTTATTCAAAACTAATTGATACTTTATAACAATCGAGCTGAGTGTCACCTCAATATACAATCCTTCCTATACTGTACTGCCTGAGCTTTATAAGAACAAGCCAGTCCACAATTACATGAATCGAACCTATAAAGATGCTATCATGATCAGTTGACTCGTTAATATTAATGCTAACAATATATAAGTGGACCGGCATGGCTAGCTGGGCTTTGGCTGGGCTGGCTCGGCACACGTTCAGGGCTTGTGCCCTAGTTGGTATACCAACATGAGTTGTCTATATAGTGCAAAGCAAATGATGTCCCAACTCAAGTCTTGCCCTGTGTGTCCTAACACCAACACACAGGAGGATTTAATGGCAGTATCAGATAGAGCGATTGATCTGGCCACTTTCTGGACCTCTACTGTATACCTACTAAGTTACTTATTGAAACTAAATTTGTTACTAAATCGAAAAGAAGAAGGGAAATAGAACAGAATTAATTTTTATATATACACCTAAATACTAGGTGTTATAATGACGTCAATTGTTTATAGATGGAGCTAACTGGCAATGCGACATTTCGAGACGAGTTTGGAGTAGTGGTAGAACCACGCGCCCAGCGCCAGCATCGACACCCCCGTCGCGAACGCCGTGCTCGCCAGCAACCACTGCGCAGCCGGAGGTGACCATTTATTAAAAGATGTTTGAGCTTACATTTCAATGATAATGACCAGCTTAAAAGCGCTGAACCATGAAGAGAAGGAGGCGTTCTTCTATGGAGCTCAAATATAGAGGAATTACACGCGAAAGCGGATTACCTAAACGACGAATGACATTAATGGACAACTTTATTACAGGAGGGCTCATAAATGAGTTGCCGGCCTTAAAAAAACTGAGCAGGTATGCTTTTTTATTAGCGGTCCCTAAGTACGACTTAGCTCGGTTTGGAAAAACTGGAGCAGGCAAATGATTCCCCAGAGGTGTCGTGGAATCAAATCACTGAAACCAAACGATCGAATCAACAACGAATATTCATGGTTTCAGGCTACTTATAAATAGATGAACCTTTTGTCAGACAACTTTTTTATCATGTAAAAAACCTGATATAAAATAGATATTATGTGGGCACCTTTCTCCCAGTCTTCTCCACGATGCAGCTGGCCACGACGGAGCCGAGCAGCTGGATGGCGCCCACCACGATGGTCTGCTTGTTGGGGCTGAGCTTGAGGCTGATGGACTCGGCCGCCTGCTCGAAGATGGAGCCCGCGTACATCAGCACAACCAGGTAGCCGCACGTCTCCTGCGACAGCATCACGTTCACCGCGATACGGAACGCCTTGAACGTTGTCTTGTCTTGTACTGCCGGAAAACAAAATTGAGCCTTATTGATGTGAGAAATGTAATGACGTGTCTAATCTAATAACTATATGATTGTATCACAGAATACAGATAGTCTATTGAGATAATACCAATACGGAAGTTTTTCAGGCACAACAGGCAGCAAGTCTGCTTGTCGTAATCGCTTACATTTTTTTCGATAACCTTTATTGCATGCTCGAACTTTCGTAACGTCGTTAAAACAGTTTTATCGACGACTTTATCATGCTCAGGCAATGTGTCATAGCATCGTATATTTTTCGCAAGGTTTCCTGGTTTGTAACGAATACCTGCTTTTCTGGGAAAGTCCTTTACCATACAGGAAATCACGACCAAATAACGCTCAAAATAATTGAATTGGCGTATTGTTTTGTTTCTACTGGTGAGGAAAGGACTGCCGTAGATCTTTAAGGTCGAGTGGGGGGGGGGGGGGGGGGGGGGGGGTTTTTTTGGCAACATTCGATTAAGAGGGCGGAAGGGCACACGCCCGAACCCCCGTCCCCCTTTAAATCCGTATGCCGCCCCCTCCCTGTTGGGACATCGAGGTGATGAGGGTGAAATTTCAAATTTTGGCGGGATGTCCTTTTAACATTTATTTTTTTATTTAATTTTTTTTGGTTTACACAATATACATTTGCAAATTATCATACTAGACACAAAACGTATGAAATTATACCTAAAAAAGTATTGACCCCAATTTTGGTAAAACCTTTAAGTGACATTGTATTGTACATGCTATCGAGGCGCTCTACATTTTAAACAACATATCCGTATACAACGCTTATTTATAAACATAAATTCTTTATATCGGCAACTCATGATAGTAGAGAGCCCGTGATGCTAAATTTGAAGTCACTAAGGCATTGTGGAGATCTATTGGATTACGTAGATTAGATGCAAAAAATTTATAGTAAGATAAGATCATGATGTTAATAACGCCAGGAACTTCTGGCCTTATTGATGGTTTTTACAATATTTCCTTGAGAAAATCCGTAATCCTTAAATCATTCCCTAAGAGGATCTCCTTCACAATATAAAACAAATTAATCGCTGTCCAATATATGACAAGCGACAAGCGGACGTTTTTATTACAACTTTGTGACTCTCCCATTTTCTTAATTAACGCTGAATTCGTCAAATTATTGAAATGCAAACTTATCTCCGTATAACATCTCCGTCCTAACTCCGTCATAACTTAGTTTATCTTAATCTGACGCCCTAAAGTTTTTCCAAGGGTCCTAAATAACCCCCTATATTAAGAGTTTATATTCATTGAGAATACATTACAGGGTGCAAGGATTCTCTCTATACGGTTATCTGACGCGTTGAAGTCTTGTGCAAAATCCCCTCTTAGGCTCTCCGACCATGATATTATACGAAAAAAAAAACTGGTGACACTAATTTCAGCTTATATTCATCGATGTTTGCGGTCGTTTGTTTAAAGCGAGTGCTGTTACGAAAAAAAAACACACATTCTCGGCAGCAATGGACACGCTTAGTTATTTTGCTTGTCGTTTCAACATATCACCTTCAGATATTACGAATTCTGCGTCTTTCGTCGACATCAGATTTCTGTATGTGATGACAGACATTCTTTTGGCTGCGAGGTTGTCAATAATCTATATATTAATGCGTGAAGAGAAACTTTCGGTAACAATTTATGAAAATTGCGCGGACGGAGGAGTATGAAATTTGGCACAATTATACATAGTTTATATAGAGCGTGGCGTGCAATACTTTTATAAAATATGCGTCATTAACACACTAAATTATTATGCTGCAGATGTCCATGGGCGACGGTGACCACTTATCACCAAGTGGACCTTCTGCCCGTTTGCCC
>JANCMC010000657.1:0-18478 GCA_024363005.1 Charaxes varanes
TCTTTATTAATTTATGTCGGATGTGTTTGTTGCTACAAGTATATGCATGGTTCAACACTTGCGTTTGTTGGCTATATAAACCAATTCTGGATCCGCATTTTCGCCCGCAACTCTCACATATGAGGCTTATTGAGTTTGAGGGAGGTGCTGCTGTGTTAATTTTAGCGTGCCTTTCTTTCCGCTTTTTGGCCAATATATTAGAATATCTCATGACTTGACTGTTATGTTTTACTATTCTAACAACTTAATATTCTTGGTTCGAGGTGCTTCGACCTACTATATTACTATTTACTGTACGTAGATGTTACAAAAACAAAACCGACGATACTATAGCCTATTGCTGTCACCGCAGTGCTAATTGAGACAAAACCGCCTGCATAACATTGCATATTAAACGCCCCCTAGTTTAAATTTTAAATCGCCAACATTTGTTACAATTAGTCGCAGCGTTCATTAATGCAGCAAAATATTGCTCATTCCATTTTGTAAACGAATATTCTCGTAGATATTTATGATTCTATATATATATTGTTGTCTCGTGTATAATTATATACAAATAAAAAAAAAACAAAAAAAACAGGTTGATTGGTGAGTGGACGGTATGTGCAGCCGTGAAATACTTACATATATCACAATAATGTTATCAATTCTTGCTTTATAGTATTTCTTGACATCAACGATATTTTTCTTTGAATAGAACTCAAGAATCTTAAAGTATTCTTCTTCCAGCAGCACTACAAGACTCTTAAAACATTAGAACTTAAGCATATTTTGACGTTTACCCTCAATTATTCATAAGATTTGATATATACAGGTTGACTGGTGAAAGAGACCCGTACGATACTCGTAGACCTAATATTTGATGATCATATATGACAAAAAAAATTAACATTAAATGTACTAAGAGATATTAAGAGAAAATTAATTACGTACGGAATGCATGGACATACTAACGTGGTCCGTTTTCCCTTCAAACTTTAGTTCTGGCTTAGGACAGGCAAAAATACCTATTTCACTCGTCACTTATTTGTTTAATAAGTATAGCGAAAAAATGAACTAAATTATTAATGGTATTTATTATCGCTGAATGACAGCAGTCATTAAATCTTCTTCAAAAGTAACCAGGTTTTTACGCTGGGTAATGCATTTACGGAGGAACTTTTTCGAACAGCAAATTAACCACAGAACGTAAGGACACACTTTAATTAATTTTAAGGAAATTTGGTCAATAGAAAGAAAGAAAGAAAGAAAGAAAGAAAATATTTATTCGCAACATCATCACACCGCATACAGATACAAATAAATAATAGTTGTTGTACGATTTCGTTCAGAATAATTTTTCTACTGAGTTTTTAGCATGTTCTATCAACATGGAAAATTTCAAGTTTCTACGTCTAACAGTTTGGAAATGCTAGGGGGGATCACCTTACGGACAGACAGACGGAGGGACGGACAGAGCGAAATTGTAAGGGTTCCCTGTAGTACTACGGAACCCTAAAAATGGCAAATTTCAGTTTATTTAGGACAAAGCGGTGAATTATCATAAAATTATGGGAGGTAAAAATATTTTATGTGCCCAGATTACTTTCATGGCCCAATATTTATGGGCCTATCGTCAGGTTCGTTATCTCAGGCCCCCGAGGAATATTTCTCCTGTATGATTACCCGCGCCGAATTCCTACTAACCGCTATTCTGTCGTATATGGAAGTCTTTCACTACAGATGTTACCGCTACTACTGTTTAAAATCTTTAATTTATTTAATACTGTTTAGCCCATTGGCGCAGTGGGGTGCACCCTGTCTTCCGCTACGAGGGTCGTAGGTTCGATTCCTGCCTCCAGTCTCATTAACAACTGCAACAGCAGAAGGACTGCAGATACGTTGCCGGCCTTTGAGAAATGAGTATTAAGTTATCTACCTTAGGTACAGACGTTCGGGTGTCATATAGTCCTGTATATATTTATTACCCAGCAGACGTCGTCTGCTTTATGAAATAATAACGTTTCATGGCACGTCAGTCAAAAGGTTTACTGCGAACGTCATTTATGTATGTATTTGAGGTATTCTAAAGTAACGACGAAATATGCATTTTTTATGTATTTTTAAATAATCTATAGACTTTGTCCTTTATTTCTCTTCTAAACTTTCCCTGAAACAAGAGGAAAGGTGGTCCCACGCAACAGCTTGTCTTGGGTCTTCGAGTAATCGGTGGAATATGCAATAAAATTTTACTAGAAAAAGCTACTTCAAATTGTCAGAACTGGACCAAATTCAAATGGGACCAAGCGGGAAATATCAGCTTTGAAACAAAATAAGAATCATCAAAATTGGTTCACCCAGTCGAAAGTTCTGAGGTAATACACATAAAAAAAAAACATAAAAAAAACAGTCGAATCGAGTAGCTCCTTTTTTTAAAAGTCCCTTAAAAATGATTTTGATCAATTTTTTTTTATGTTACAAGCGGGCAAACGAGCAGGCGCAGGCACCGAAGTGCCTACCGGCACCCATGGACATCTGCACGATCAGAAGACCAGCAGACCTATAATATAGATAATATGCGTGTATTATATAGGTATATCTTTCGCGTGAATCATTCTATTTATTGACGAAAACCGCAAGATCGACCTTGGAGATTAATTCAATCTACGCATAAAATATTTCGCACGCAATCAAATAATACACAATTTCTTTTCTATTACGTTATAAGAAAAGTTCCTGATCTAAAATATTAACTTTCTTTCCTTAGGTACTATCTCAGAATAAATGTTACAAAGTGACATCTTATTAATTCTCATCCTAAAGGTGGGTGTCACGAAGATTTTTAGTCCGGGCGAGATATATTCGCTCAGGGACGCCGATTTCGCGACTTAGTTTAAAAACATATTCCATCATCTAAAATTATTTACTATTATTTCTTTAATTCTTAAATTAGAGGTAACGCCACGCATGCAGTCCTTTTGGTCTGCAGCCGTATTGGGCCGGCACAACCGCGTACCAGTACCTCTTTCTTACATAAGATCGCCTTAAAGTAGCGGCAATGCTTTCACGTCAAGCGATGGTATTGTTGCCGCGTTTCGTTCGGTTTGTAAGAGTACCCGGTAGCTTAAACCTCACTTTGAAGGCCGGCAACACATCTACGAGCTTTCTGTTTGTGCAGATGACCATGGGAAGCGGTTTACCTAAGTGACTACTTAAGTTTACCCCTTGTAATATTAAAAAAAAAAACTATCTATATATATTGTGTATTAAAGTGAAGTAGCGCTTTTATCAGCTATATAAATAAAAATAAATAATTGTATTAAATAAAACTGCAAATATTCCATTAACGTCATTTGTGTGGGCGATCTAATGAAACGGTATGACGTTTAAGTTAGCAACTTGTACTTATATGTGAAATGATGTTGACATCGCGTATGATGTTATATAATTTATTATGGCGGTAATGGAAAATGTTCGCCATTGTTAAATGAAAACTCCATCAAATTATCTTTATGCAGGATCTTAGCCAGATTAAGTGGCGTAGAGTTATGAGTCATATCAATATTACGATGCCTCTTGCTCGATACACTCTTGATACACACACACACACACATCCAAGCACGCATACACAACACGCACACTTACACACAATCATAAGTACATGCGTTTATATACTAATATGCATAATGTTTTTATTTCGGATAAATGTACCTACTTGTAAGTAAATTGTGGAAGAGCGGGTCTTTCTGACACGAGTTTTTTCTGTAATCTCGCTAGAAGGACCCAACCTTGTTAACACTAAGAATCTGTCATTTTGCTGAATAATAAACTATTTCATCATTTCATCTTGGTTTTCTTTAGTAGTTTAATTCTTATAAAGATAGAGGTCCCACTTACAATGAATAGCTGATAAGATAATAATTAAATTTAGATAATAGAGTTCCGTACAACGGTAACATATTACATTGTACGTCCCACTTACAAGCTAACACAACATGTATACAATATTAAAACTACAATCTGAAAATAGTTAGATACTACAATCTAATAAGTAAAGAAAAAATAAAAACAGCAAATACGAGATGAAAAAATATTTTTCTTTTTAGGACAAGGCTTATTGTACTTAAAAATGTTTGTCGAAAATGGGATAGGTAAAGGAACTGGAAACGGCAATAATATTTTAAAATAATAGAATGTAGTAAATAGTAAGTAACCCTACGTTTTGATAGGACAACGCCTCTCGGGTCCGCTAGTAGTGAATAATTCATAATCACAGAACATATAACTATGTACATACATATATATTACCATGTCAACATGAACGACGAACGCCAGTCAGGAAACAAATTGATCCTGACCTTTGCTTTGCCTGGAACAGGATGTAGTAAAAGGTCAGTGTATCGAAAATCGATACCGAAATCAAATTGTGTTGAAATATAATGCAGTTTATATTTAAACTCGCTATAACCATCTGCTTCGTCCGCTTGATTTCAGGGATTTTATTCAATTTAAAGGGTTTTTAATTTTGGTGCGGAACTCTAACACAGATCTAATATATAAAATTCTCATGTCACAGTGTATGTTGTCAAACTCCTTCAAAGGTGCTTGACAGATTCCTATTAAAATTTTTGTGCATATTTGGTAGGTTTTAAAATCGGTCGTAAACAATATTTTAAACCCCTAAGTGATAAGGGTGGCCCACGTGGGCGAAGTTGCAGAGTAGAGCTAGTTTTTACATATAAACCTTTCTCTTGTATAACTTTGTTTATTTAAGAAAACAGCTTTAAAAACAATTGCGTAGTTGAAAAGATAGTATATACAAGAACGGAAAGCGACTTTGATTTTATACTATATAATTTTGTAAAGATACACTACAGTTGGCAGTCTTTGCTGTACAATTTACCAAAAATATCTTTACAAAGCTAAAACAACTTATCTATAATAGTAATTAATTGACGATTGGGCCTGCCTAACTCAGGTGTCTTAGCACGAACATTTCGAACCGTTCGCGTCGAAGAGTTGACTGTAATTAGGATGTTAATGTTCATCCTAGGCCCACACCAGGCAAGTCTTTATCGTGTCACATTTTTAATCAATGCCAATGCAACCCGCGTTGATACTAAGGAGGGTCCGCTATGGGCCCAGTACGAATATTTTCGAATTCGACTCTTCGACCCGAACGGTTCGAAATGTTCGTGCTAGGGCCTCAGGTAACTGTTGTGAGAATCCTAATACTAATTAAAAGTATTTCTCTTATCACACTTATTATTTTCTGATGAAAGTTACACCTTGTAATAATGAATGGAGAGTCTTAAATGTCAGAATAAATATCACTTAAACGACCGTGTTATCTCTATTCGACTTGTAAATAACTGATGAATGGTAGAATGAGTTCAAAGTTGCTTACAAACGTGCGGAAAAATTATATGAATATAAAAAGTAGTAGGTAATACACATTCAGATACAAATAGCACGCTTCGCCAACTCATTAGTAATTATATAATATACATAATAAGTGAGTTAACTTTGTCCTCTAGAATAAAAAGTCATTTAGAATTAAAATGAATGGGTAAGCAAGCGTAACTACTGATATTTCGTATAACAGACGAATGTTATATTATATCGTAGAGGCGCATTATAAAATTATACATAATCGACGTGGACGGATACATCCGGACATTATGTAGTTTTAGCATTTCGATGAATTATCACCCTACACCCAAGCCATACCACGAAGCGATTAACTATACCGAAACTATAAAATGTTAAGACCCATCAGGAGGGCCCAGCACTATCATTCTCGATAGTTTTACTTACTTTTACATTGGAAACGAAACGTAAAATGAAAGTGCTTCCATTTTAAACGACTTACATGACCGTAACGTCGAGGATACGATACGTGCGAGTTCTGATTTCATTCGTTCTAGCAATATTTAGCACATACGTTTTGTAAAACGGTAGATGTAATGTTTCATTTGACGTTGGGTTTTAACCGTAAAAGTAAGTAAAACTATCGAGAATCTCCGTGTTAGGTCCTCTGGAAAGGGATTAAGTTATAGTGTTATTTTAACTTAGCTAGAGTGCGTTCAGTCTAAAAATGGACGCCCCTCCCAAACGCTAAAATTTCGCTGAATCGATCGCGCGATTAATCGACCTTGCAGTGCGTGGTTGAGTTTGAGTTTACGATGAAATCTGAAACTTTAGAAGATAGGAAAGAGTTATAGATTTAGCTTAATTTAAATACTAGCTACCTAATTCTTTCAGCTATGTTAACCCTTTATTTTACCTATATGCGCTGTTTAACTTGTAATTTCTTTTAGGGCACGATATATCTTACATCATAGTAAGATACCAATGGCCTAACATAACCTTGACCTACAGCGTAGAAATAGTGACTAATTAAATGAATGTTCAAATATTTGATTCGGCCATTATTTTTAGCGGTCACCGGCTGCTATCCGGCAGCCGGCTAGTGGCGTCTCACAACCGGTCAGTGGTCATGCAGTGCGCGCGTGTGCTCTGAACTGCGATAACCGCGTTATATTATATTCCTTTGCTATCTATGAACAGGCTTATATATTTAGAATTCACATTTAAAATGAAATGAAATATTTAAATACTTTACTATTCATCTAACTTGTATTTAACCCAGAAATGTTATACTGAAAGAAATAGAATCCTGATTCTGGTATTAAATAAGAGCGATGAGACGAATTTCTTAGCATTCCATAGATTCACCGTGCGGGTGACGGGTCTATCGCGTTGCACAGGAAGGAACCATATCAGTGCCTGGTACTTGTGACCCAGGTGTAGGTTTTAGAGAACTAGTAACCTTAGTAACTGATTTTAGCCGTAGCTAGCTCTTAGATAAGAAAAGAGGACTTTGTCAATGAACATCCTCAACAATATATATATATATTACTTGTACAAAAGGTGAATCTGCCCCAATCTAAAAGGATGCCAAATGAACGAGACGCTATTGTGTGCAAATCGGAGCACCGTGATCCGGTTAGAATGATCGTTAATATCTGTTTCTTTTTTAAATTACTAGATCAAGGCTCCTGTAAATTGTTTCGTTGGATATTATCCTAGAACTAATACCGTAAATGAACACTTTATTAATTAAACTGTGATTATCTTCACAACGCGTATATTTTGTGACGACTATTGGTACTTCTTCATATTCAACAAATTACGAAAACAGTAATGTATCTCTTAAGTAGGTATTTAAAACCGACACGTTTCTAAATATTTACCAATGAACATTTGCAGCGATTTATTTTCATGTTGGCAACACTGCTAGCAAATTTTAAGGACCCGCGCTATCTCGTATATACATTATCTCGTCTCGTGACTCACATACATATATCTTAAGTGAATTATCACTAAACAATTAAACAGTAATCGTATGCCGTTCACAACTCTTTTAGATACAATTGTTTAGTAGTCCCACGGCGATAAACTCCAGTGTAGATGCTATTAATTGTTTAGATGCTAGTTAATACCAGAGAGTAATCCTTAGGAGAGTACATTAATGAGCTTAAGTTTAAAGAATTAATTTAAATTATAACTTAGTCTATAGCTTCGATTTCCCTTCAATTTACTTTGCTCATGTATTCAAATAATGTATACAAATATCTATATCTATACTAATATACAAAGTTAAAGAGTTTGTTTGTTTGCTTGAACGCGCTAATCTCAGCATCTACTGGTCCGATTTTAATACTTCTTTCAGTGTTAGATAGCCCATTTATCAATGAAGGCTATATATCATCACGCTAAAATTGAGCTTTCTTTGCAAATTTTACGCGGATGAAGTCACTTGCACAGCTAATTTGTAGTCAATTCGAATATAATAATTTGTATTCACACTTAATTGTAATTTGATCATAATATTAATTATGATTAAAGTTGTAGTGAAATATTAAAATCCTAAAGGGGAAAAGTACTGAGTGCTTAGTGCCACTTTTTTTAACTTTTACGCGTTGGAAAATTTTACTTCAATTTGTATGGAGATTGATCAGTGTTACAACGTTACCGCTAGGCGGCGCTGATCAATCTCCATACAAATTTAAGTAAACTTTACCAGCGCATAAAAGTTAGAAAACTCGCACTAAGCACACTGGTAACGGATAATGTTAAATACGGTTATTAAGTATTTCATATTTGTCAATTATTAGTTTTGCGTAGTCGAATCTGCTTGTTTGTTTATTTACCGCTGTCAACCGGTGCGGACCGCGCGCCGGCCGGGCGCCCAGCGTCACTGGGCAAATAATAGAAATACATAATATGCGACCGAACGAAGTATCACGCTAGACATTCATGCTGTAAGAATTCCCTCGCGTCGAAATATCTGCCTGTTTGACCACTTTATCTAATTTATGTTGTGTTTACTTAGTTACAAGTGAGGAACTACACTCGTGTGCAACTGAAAAGCCGTACATTGGCTAAGAAGGTTGTTTTTATTTTCGCAAAACATTTTTTCCTAATATTATAAAACTTTTTTTTATTCGAAAGCCTTTAATTCTCATAATATAGCAATTTACAAATAAATAGAAATCATAAAAAATACTTTAAAATCAATCTTTTATACCAATATACTCTCGAGTCTATTCAGTTACCCGCGGCGAACGTATACATTTGTTATGGACCAAATGATTAATGCGGGCTTTATGAATAATGTCTAGCTCTATCGAGCTCTATCGGGACAAAATTAATAATGCCGGCTTGAATCACTTGGTCCATAACATATACTCGGGTGCAATGGAATTGCACATGAGAGCATTTTTTTTTAATATTTCTTTTTTCTATTTAAAAATATATATTTTTTAAATATAAGATTAAAGGTCATTCACCGGATAGATAAAAATATATGTAGATTTTGAAGTAAAAACAAATGTGTCCCAAAATAATGTTGCGTGCGATTTCATTGCACCAGAGTGTATTTCATTCTTGGTTATAAGAGGAAACTACAATACGCCTTAATAATTATTCTTTTCTTGTATTGAGCTTCTTTGACATACCTAAATATACATTAACGAGTAATTTATTTTTTATAACAAAAGAGTTGATCTATAATAGATAAGCGGTTTTGACCAATTTACATTCCCTTTAGCAAATTGCCATTACGATTCTAGCATAACAAACATGTACCTGAATAAGATAGAATTTATATCGTTGTTCAAGTGAGACATGTTTTTATTTTCCAACATTTAAATTATAAAGAAAGACATAAAATTATGTTATATAATATACTGAGATATAACTTTTATCTAGGTAAACTTGTACGTCAATAATTAATACTGACCACTGTAGTCACCTTCATACTTGGCCTAGATAGAAGGTCCGTCCGACGGCGTCCACGATCGAAGACGCCGCCATACCGTTCTTGTATCATCTGTCCGTAACATATATATTTATTACTATTTATTTATATTTATTGTTTAAATATTTTGTAACTTATAAAAATAAATAACCAATAACAGCAATGAAACAAAACTAATATCATAATAACACACAAACAAGCCGTGACCGATTGAATATCAGTTATTTATATCTAAAATGATTGAAGGCGGTGTCGTGTCGGAGTCGGTACATTGGCACTTGGTTGTCATTTGATGACACTTTTGGATACGACTTTGAGACCTTCTAGAAAAGAGCATACTCATTTCTCAAAAGCCGGCAACGCATCTGGGAGCCCTCAGGTGTTGCAGTTGTCCATGGCCGGCAGTAGTCACTTATATGAGTGTTGCCTGCTCGTTTGCGCCTTGTTATATATATAAAAAAAACTGTTTGAAAATTACACTGACACTATGGTTATAGCGCGCCGATTGCTTTGATAGCGCGTAGACAAGGAATTCAACGATTCGCGTACTTTTTTTATAAAAGACAAAGGACAAACGAGTAAGATCTGCATCTGCTTTTTGCCCTGACAACAATGTCCCAGTTTTGACCCTCAAAAATCACCTCAAACGACTGTACCTTTAAGGCCTTTGGATGTTCTAATTATAACTCGGAATCCGGCTGTAAAGTCATCAGGACAATAAAAAAATGTATAAAGCAATGTAACTCGTTTGTGAATCGAAGTATTCATTTATACCTAAAGAATGACTGTCGAGAAGGATAAACGCTTTACAATACTTATTTGTCATATTTTATTTAAATAGGATAAACCAGGATGTGATTTATTTAAATAGGATAAACCAGGATGTGATTAAATAACCAGGCTTAGACGTCTCGCGTACGCGGTGTATTAACGTAGTTTATTACAATAAAATAGATAAGTTATTTAAGATATTGTGTGATCATTTTTTTAACAAGTACATGTTTTCATTCCTTTTAGCTTCTTTAGTCACGATCGCGTAGTGCCCGTGACGTCACGCCAAAGGTCTCGCCTGCAAACCAGCGCTGCAATGTATAATCTTGCATTGCAGGATTTACGCTGAGGCGTAGTACTTTGTGTTAGACCACAGTGAACCTAACTTCAAAATTTTTATTTTTATTTTTTTACTATTTTTATTGCTCTGTTCTTATTGATTTATTTCTTTTGTTTTTATTGTAATTTAGCTTATAGTTTTTAGATTACATTTTTGTTTTAGGGTTATTTACCAAATAAATGTTGTTTTATTATTATATTTAAACAATATTGATATGGACTTCACCGCATAGGCATTGCAGATTGGTACCGTTCGTAAATCCCCATCTGAACATGTTTTCTTTACTTCGGCCCACTTGAGTCCGAAGTCTATTCAAAGACTTCCAGACTTGCCAATGTAGTTCATGTCCAGGCGGAAGATGCTCAGATGGCTTCACAAACGGATTTCGTAACGGAACTTCCTGTCGCCAAAGGATGCACCTCGACTTTGGAGGCGTTTTTGTTGCTGACAGACCGATTTGCCGGCGATTAGTCGACTGTGTGCAATGACAGGTAGCGCCATGCTTGCAGTCCTTTTGGTTTGCAGCCGATTGGGCCGGCGCGTTCAGGTACCAGTACCTTTTTCTCACATAAGATCGGCGTGAAGTGGCGGCAATGCTGCCACTTTAAGTGATGGTATGGTTGTCGCGTTTCGTATGGTTTGTGAGAGTTCCCGGTGGCCTAAACCCTTTTTTAAAGGCCGGCATCGCAATCTGTGAGCCTTCCGGTGGTGGAGATGTCCATGGACGTCGTTAGTCACTTAGGTGATGACCGCCAGCCCGTTCGCCCTTTAGTAATATATATATAAATGTAGCTAAACACCTATTTAACGTATCATAAGTCACAGTGGCCATCGACCGAATCACCGACGACCAGTCCACAGTGCGTAATAAGGCATTGTGGCATGCCGAAGTTGTGGCTGTGGATTGAATTGAACATCTCCCGGTTTTCAGTCCAACCTATTATCGTTGGGCTATCGACGTCTTAAATGAAAAGTGAGATAAATAAAAAAAACTATAGCTTACCCCAATTTTGATTGTCGTCATGTATTGAGGGAAAACCTGAAAAGAATTATTAGAACCAAACGTTACTTCTCAGAAATGCATGACTACGAGCAGCAGTGTTGAAAAATAACATTAATGGTAATGTTTTAAAATATATATTAATATATTATACACCCAGACTCGAAGCGGGAATCGAAGCGATTTTGTTACTATTTATATGTCAAAATAATAAGAATAAGAAAATATTTATTTGCTATATCATCACACCGCATACAGAAACATGTAAATATTAAACAATATACACGGTGACATTGTCGCGGTTAGGATTAGGTTTCCAGGGAGTTCGGTACATGCAATGTGACTACTAGGTAATGTAATTTGGAAGTTTTTTTTTATTTTTTTCCTTTTATAATTTTGCTCAAAAAGTATTTAAAAATAATTCGGTAAAAAAAGTAAAAAAAAATAAGTCCTAATAAATTACGCAACTAACTCACCCTACTTACAAACATTATCTATCAGCTGTTCATTGATTGACCGCGCGGGATATAATCACGTAGACGAGGAATTTCCCAATTTGGACTCCCTAATCGCGGCCAATGATACCTATGAGATCGCCCCCTCAAATCAGGGCACACATCAGTCACGGATCAAGCTGCATTCTTCCCGGAACAGCTAATTTGAGCCTCCATTTTCGTGAAACTCCGGCATTCATCAGACACGATTCCAACGGACACTATCGGAAGATTCAATGAATGATAACGATCCTAATAAATACTCCGCGCCTTGAATGTCCGTAATTATTTTAATGGATTTAGACAAAGAAATATGTACGATGAGATAGTGAGATTAATTCTATTACGCCCAAAAGTAACAGGAATTTCTACCTTTCTTTCCATTTCTTGATGTTAAAGATAGTAAAACTTGATTGTAACTCAGCAGGACCGAGCATGGAATCGAGTATGTAATGGATTTTGGTCCTGCCTTTGCAGGCACAGTTAAAAGCGCCCTAAAAACAGTTAATTTATGTTATAAAGTATATCGCGTGCATTGCATCTTCTATTGCATCATCTATTGCATTGCGTTATTGATAACATGAGGTCTTTCTTTGAGTTGATTCCTCAATGCTCAGGGTCGTGATATTGTGCCAACTCTATTTGTCTTCTGCCGTATGTGGCTTTCCTCACCTGGTCTGTCCAACGTCTTGGGCTCCGTCCACGTGATCTTTTACCCTCTATCTTGCCTATGACGACATATTTTTCGAGATTTCTACCTTGTTTCGGGCAAAACGACCAAAAAACTCAAGCCTCCGGCGTAAACAGATGGTTGAAAGCCGCATTGTGATATTTAATAGGTCTAACATCGAGAAGTTCGATCTGTATTTAGTCCAATCAATGGAGATATAGCAAAAATACTGAGTCTTTGAATGTGATAATCATTAGTAGACCTCGAGTCATGGTGTCGCCTTACGCGGTAAGGTAAGGAGCATGGCTTTTTAAACATTTCCTTGTAAACTCTAATGACGGCGCCCTAACGAGGATCCGACTATCCTTATTATCAACTCTCTAATCTTCCTTTATTTCGCTTTGAAGTTTTTGATCTCGCGAGAGTAAATTGTTCGTTGAAATTGTATTTTGATGGTTACATTGTTTGCTTTGTACTGGAATTGGGATTGATTGCTAAAATTGTAGACGAAAGGTACAATTAATATCTATTTTTTTTAACTTTATCTAAAATTATCTTCAGTAATTGATAATTTCTTACAATTTTCGTCTTTTGTGCTAATAATAAAATACATATACTCATCTAAACATACTCATTCATACACACTCTTCACACATACTCTTCACCCACCTATATCAACAGGATTATTTTCTAGTTGAATTTGTCTTGTATGCTAGCTACGTTGCATCTTTGCATAAACATAGGGTTCCAAGGAGTTTTCGTTGCGGATAATGTGGCCAAACATCTCTAGCATTCGCATTTGCACAATCGACGAAAGTCTTTGTTTTATATCAAGCTCTCTTAAAATGGAAACGTTGGTGCGAAGAGCTGTCCATTTTATCATCAATAAGCGCCTCCAACACCACATCTCAAGGACATAAATACTTTTCCGACCCTTTTCCGCAACTCATCCACAAGAGCTGTTTTCATCTTTTCCTAGATATCGTACTTGGTGGCGGAGTCAGCAAAATTAGGAAGCAATTTTCTCTCTCTACTTAGCCCTGTCACTACATCCAGATTCTGATAGTTGACAATTTCTTTTGTCATTTAATACATCTTTTCACCTTGTCTTGGGCCTGCCTCTGGGATTTCGTCTAGGGCTGGAAATTTATAGTGCTAAGTTGCCTACGTCGTCAGGTTACCTTTTATCATGGTCATGCCACCGCTTACGGCGAAAATCTAGGAGAGTAGCTTACTACTCTCCTGGATTTTCTCGGCGCCTTGTCCTCAAGAGCATTCATTGTTATGACTAAGAACTCCACAAGTCTGAAAATTATATAGTTGTCGTCCCCAATGTTTCCAAACCACCACGATCTTTGGTCCGTCAAAAAACTGGCTTACTTATTCCTCAGTCTCCAGCAAAACACCTTTCATTGTTCGGAGTTCGGAAGTCGGTACTTACAATTAAATGCGTCATCTCTCGTTTTCCCTTTTGTCATATAAAGAAATAAATTTAATACCGAATATATCGATGAAGTATATAATAAATAGAGGGACAGGATGTTTTTCAGCTTCCGGCGCAAGCAGCCGGACCGGAAATTGACATCAGCGCCCTTCTCACGAACAACACATCCGGTGCGCAAACACAATACGACTCACTATATTTTTCCCTTAACAACAGTACCCTACGAAAACTAATAATGTCTCTATCATGTAAAACTCACTGTAACAAGTTGGGAACTTAGAAAAAATACTACAGATTTTTCTAACAAAGTATTATTTTGCTTCCATTAAACTCTGTGTTGGTAATTTGACTTCAATGAATGAAGGTAGCTGACAACTAAATGATGTTTGCCTGCTTTTTGGTAACTAAGGCAAAACTTTTGAAGAATAATTATAGTAGAGTTACTGCCATGTCTGCAGTCCTTTAGGTCTACAGTCGAATTAGACCGGAGCGTCCAAATACCTCTCAGATAAGTATAAGATCGTTTGTGAATAAAATTTCATAAAAATCAGTCAAGCCGTTTCGGAGGAGTACGGTAACTAACATTGTGACACGAGAATTTTATATATTATAAGATATATATATTTCTTCATATCAAGAGCCCCTACACCTTCTTAATCTAGCTCTATCGGAAAATCCGTTCTTAGCGGATGCCTACTAACTTTGAGCCAGCTCCTTGACTAATTTCATCTTTTTACGTCCCACGGTTTTCCAGACTTCGTGTTAGGGGACCTTGCACTTTCATAAAAGAAGAGTAAAGAAGATAAGTAGATTAATGTCATATCACACACACACATGCTCACACGCACACACACTTACACACACATCGTAAACCAATTATAATAGTGTAAATAAAGTGTAATTAGTAATAAAGAAAATTTTTTATTCACCATTTCTTATGGAAGAGCGAGACCATCTCATACAGGTATTTTCATACTTACTAGAAGGTACCTTTATTTAAGATATGTAACAAAGAAGAAACCGCAAAAAAACGTTTTTATTATTTATTATTATTATTATATCATCATGATCAGCTCTTAATCGCCCACTGCTGGGCAAAGGTCTCTCTTTTTTCATGCCATTCTCCCCTTTCTCTTGCCAGTCCCATCCAGCTACCTTTTGTCACCCTCTTTATGTGGTCCATCCATATTGCCATTGGACGACCTGAAGTTCTCCAGCCCACTATAAGTAGGCCCACTATATACCACTCAGCTATTTTTCAGACCACCTGCCATCATCACGTCTAGCCATAATGTTATATGCAATGAATAAAATCTTCCGTCTTGTTTCTTCTCTCCACAAACATTGCCCGAAAGCTGTTCAAAAAGGAAGTTAAAGTAACTGGAGAATAATGAACAAGCGAGTAAGTAACAAGAAATAATATTGGTTGTTGAGATAAGACGGAGATAAGATCGTACACCGGCGCCCAATTAATTTTCTTGATAACACGCCGGTTTTAATTTCGAGACAGAGTAAATCCCTATCGCAACTAACAAAAGGTCTGATGACATGGATACGTTTGAAGAAATCGTCATAAATATTCTATTCCAGTTTGTTCTTTTCTGTTCTATTCTGTTATATCATGTTCTATTCTGTTTTTCTGTTCTACTCCGTTCTGCTCGGTTCTATGGCGCTCTATTCCGTTCTGTTCTGTTATGTCCGTTCTGTTTGTCCTGTCCTGCTCGGCCTGTCCTGTCCTGCCCTGCCCGCTATCGAGTTTGGACTCGTATGATTTTGCTTGACGTTTAATTTGTCTTTAGATGATATACATGGGTTTGACGATGGAGCTGGAAGGTCGCCATTTGGCACTATTGTAGTTCACGTATTTTGGCACACTTAACACAATTGTAGAGAAAAGTGTGCGTGTATTAATATTCTTTTATAATATATGAAACACACACATATAGATGTGTTATCTATCAAAAAAAAAATACGAAAAAATAAGCGAACCCTCACAAAGTTCTTTGCTAGTTTAATAGTTATTTAGATCCGTCTAACGTATAAGCAAATCGGAGAATGGGCATTTGTATAAACACATTTAATCATTAATACACACACGCGTATATTTATAAATTTTTTATTTTATAAAAAATGGCGAAAAGCGTGACAAGACACACTTATATAGAAGTATTCCGTATCTGATATTGTGATTCTGCGATGGTATTTGTTAAATAGCTTCAAAAGTTATCCGATTTCAATCAAGAAAAGAGCATACTCATTTCTCAAAGGCCGGCAACGCATCTGCGAGCCCTCTGGTGTTACAGTTGTCCATAGGCGTCTGTAGTCACTTAGGTGAACCGCCTGCTCGTTTGCCCCTTGTTATATATAAAAAAACTGTTCTATCGACATGGAAAATATCAAGTCTCTACGTCTAACTGTTTGGAAATGCTAGGGACGGACGGACGGAGCGAAATTATAAGGGTTCCTTGTAGTACTACGGAACCCAAAAAAACAGACAATTTTTTATCCCAATATTTTATAAAGCTCTAAATATAAGACGCCTATATTTTCCGATTATGATTCATAAAAGCTCGTGGGCTTCACAGAATTACAAAAATAAATATGTATATCAAAGAAACCGGACTTAGATAAACTAATGAAAAAATTGGGATGAGATTATGAAAAATTATTCGGTTTTTCGGAATAACTGCTGAGCAAAACACGATATGATTATTAATGCGATCTTAAAGAGCTTTGGGGAAAACACATTACATAAACTAAAATCTGCCGCGCCTTATTCCCCGAATACACCGAATCCTCACAAAATAAGTATTTTTCAGTCATAAATATTGAAGTAGCGATTAAGCTTTTTATTCCGAATGTGGAATATATTAAACTAGATCATTCCAAAAAATAAAATCATATTTACAAAAGATTTGATGTATGTTATATTACAGTTTGTTGTGAGCTCTTCTCAGCGCAGCACGCGCCGAACCCTCGTAAACTTAGCTCTTAAATCATAAAATTTATCACCTAATCTAATAATCTCTCTCTCTTTGAGTCTATTCCTCAATGCCGAGGGTCGTAACTCTTGTCTGATAACTTTTTTCGCAAGATGTTACGGCAGCTCCTTCTGTCTTCCGCCGTGTGCAGTGCATCATGCACGAGTAAGAAGACATTATCACGCCATAACTTATCAAGTGTGTTAAAGGCATGGATGGAGACTATAATAAGGAGTAACATCTACACCTAAGTGACTACCGACGCCCAGGGACATCTACAGGACCAGGAGGCCAGCAGATGCGTTGCCGACCTTTAATGACGAGTTTAGGCCATCGGAGAGTCTCACAAATGGAACGAAACACGACAACTATACCATCATTTAGCATGACAGTATTGCCGCTACTTCAAGCCAATCTCATGTGAGAAAGAGGTACTGGTTCCTGGACGCGCCGGCCTATTTTTGCTGCAGACCAATAGGACTGCAAGCGTGGCGCTACCTCTAATTAAAGGCACTAGAGGGTTGTTTTTATACAACTTCAAGAAACCGCATACCTCAGCATTTGATTTTAATTTCAACTTTATAGTTCTACGCTTTCCTAAGTAAAACGCTCAGACGCTCAAACAGACAGACTGTCAACTAAGTGATCCTACAAGGGTTCCTTTTTTTCTTTGGTGATACGGAACCCTAAAAACGGCAGCACAATGAAAATCAAATCATAAAGAGAAAGAAAAATGTACGTACAGAAATAAAAATATAAGGAAATAAAATATCGGAATCCCAACGTAATCCCTTAATACCGCGTAAGCTTACGCAGAAATTACGATCAATCATGTTAGGCGAAGCTTTTGTAGATAAAATTATTTGCCACTCGTCACTTTCCACGCCCGAATTCGGCAATTATCTGTAATTCCCAGCGAATTCATTTGTAGTTCTCTAAATCAAATGATGATTCAAATAGACTTTTACAAACTCTTTTGATTCATCTGATATTTTAAAACGTAACTCTTTAGCCAGCTCTTTTAAATCTTTTATTTTAACAGTCCAGTCTTTTATTTTAATAGTCCAGTTTTTTATTTTAATAGTCCAGCTTGTGGGCAGCTGTATCTACCACTTTTCAGCACATAAGTCAGTTATGGGTCCTATTATACATTGGAGTCTTGGACGAATAATTTAAGGGTTCCGTGCTCCTACAAGGAACCCTTATTGTTTCAATCTGTCCGCCTGTACGTCCGTCCGTCTGTCTGTCCCTCTGTCCGCCCGCAACCTTCCCCTAGGATTTCCAAAGTATAGAAAATTGTAATTTTGCTAATAAGAAGCGGATTAAAAATTCTTCCATATAGGCGTGTCTTGACACTCTCTTGGCCTTTTTAATTTACTTTTAATTTATTAAATTGATTCTCAAATACAAGTTCCCTAGATTAGGGACCATCGCAACATTGATCTTTTAAAGAATATTTTTTGACAAATAAACG
>JANCMC010000664.1:0-27754 GCA_024363005.1 Charaxes varanes
TCTAGTAAATATAACAGCCTTACACTTTTCGATAGAAAGAGAAAGACCATGATTGGTCAGCCACTGGCCTAGATAATGTAAAGCAGAATTCAGACGAAGCGATACTTCATCAATAGTTTTAGAATTGAAATACAATACTATGTCGTCGGCATATTGTAATATTTTACAGCATCCTTCGACAGACAATTCGAGATCAGAGGTGTAAATGTTATAGAGCAATGGGCTGAGTACAGAACCTTGAGGGAGACCTTTCCATACAGTTCTAGGGTGAGGTGGGACGGACTGAATTTTCACCATAATATTTCTGTATGAAAGAAGATTGCAAATGAATTGAGTTAATCTCGGCGGGACACTCAGCTTTTGCAATTTATGCCTGAGAACCGGGAGAAGAACGTTATCGTAAGCTGAAGTAATGTCCAAAAAAACACCCACAAGGTATTCACCTCTACTAAAGGCAGATCGGATGTCTGTCGAAATAATGCCAAGACTGTCCCAAGTACCGAATCCTTTCCTAAAACCGAATTGAGTTTTGGCAAGTAAACTTCTGCTTTCCATCATCCATTCCAGACGATTTTTTATCAAGTGTTCCATGATTTTGGCTAAAGTGGATGACAGTGCAATTGGACGATAGGAATTAGGGCTTAACGGATCTTTACCAGGTTTTCGAATTGGAATTATTATTTGGGTCCTCCAAGGTTCCGGGACGATTCCAGTTTCTAAAAACCTGTTTATAATATCTAAATAGCAGTGTTTAGCTTTGTTATTAAGTTTCACTAGGAAAGAGTAGGGAATCCCATACTGTCCAGGAGCTGTGTTTTTAAGACCTGATAGCGCTCACTCAAGTTCTGCAAAAGAGAATGGAGCATCCATTTTATTGCAGCACTCAAGCAATGTTAGTTGGTATGTTTTCTAAACAGGGAACAAAAGGCGGGGCTAGTTTATCAATAAAAGAGTCTATCCATATTGACGAATCATTGGAAGTTGAATCATTGGGGTAGGCTACAGACTGTCTAAACCTTCTAACTTTGTTCCATACGGATGACGTTGGGAAGCGAGGGTCAAGAGATTCACAATAGGATATCCATGCTTTTTTTTTTTTAGTGGATACCAGCCTCTTAGGTCTAGCGTCAATACGTTGATATAATAGAAAATTTTCCTGGGACATGAACCTCGTGTAAGAAAGTTCTGCTTCTTTGCGTTGATTAAATAACCTTGTGCATTCTTCGTCCTACCAAGGGGGCGAAGATATAAAATCTCGATCAGTAATTTTGAGAGGAATATGGAGATCTGCCGCTGATTTCAAGGTTTAATTAAGTCAATTTTAAACGTAAATTCATTTCATCTGCAATAACGACTCCGTTATATAGTAGTAGTATATAGTATATAGTAGTATATAGTAGTAGTATATTCAATAGTAGTTCTCGGGAGCTCTTCAAAATAATGTTAATTAAGTGAATTTTAAACGTAAATTCATTTCATCTGCAATAACGACTCCGTTATTGCAGATGAAATGAATTCGATGAAAGGAGCACTCGCTCCTTTAGCCCAAAATGGCCTGAGAATTCCGATAACACACCGTACGTACGCTTCCATTATCATACATGAATTATTGATCATTGGAAAGTACGTAAAAATTTACACTAAGTTCGGAGACGTGGTAAATGAGGTGTAACCGCTGCTTTTGCGAATAAGTTTACGCATACGTTACAGTAAGGGAGAGAGAATTTAAAGTACGTCGAAAAAATTATTCGTTAATATAATGTAGGAATTTCGTTAAGGACTAATGCCATTTCGAGGAATCATTGTTTTAAATACTTCACAAGATCTTATACATTAAACTAATAAATTTAATGTATAATATACTTGAATTTTAATGTTTATTGTTATTAGAGAATTTTTAATACGGAATTAAAACACAATATGCAGAATCATATTGTATTATAATTTTATTCCATTTACTTAACGTTTCATTTGTGGAACGAATTTTAAATACGTTAAAAGAAGAATTGTTTAATTTAATGTGGGAATTTCGTTACTGACTAAAACAATCTTAAATGCATCATAAAAAGAATCATATTGTGTTACATTTTTTCGAATTCCGTTAATGGTTAAATTTCACGTATGATGTGAGAATTTACGTACGTTGAGAAAAGAATTCGTTAATTTAATTTGGGAATTTCGTCAATGATTAATGCTTGTAGTGTGAGGAAAAATAATTTTAAATACGTCATAAAAAAATTATTGTTTTTTAAGTTTTGAATTACATTAATACATTTTAACGTTGCAGAATTTTAAATAGTTTATCTATTCGATTAATTATTGTTCGAATTCAGTTTATTATTAAACTAAAGTTTTTTAGAGAGAGAAAATGTATCTAAGTAAAATTGTATTGCTTTTCTATACAGTGTAAAGCAACATAATTTTTTTTTTTAATAATTACAACTTAGAATTAGTATAAAGATACTACTTTATAAAACTGAAGAGTTTTTTTTTGTTTGTTTGCACAAATCTCAGGAACTAGTGGTTCCATTTGAAAAATTCTTTCAGTGTTAGATAGCCCATTTATCGAGGACGGCTGTAGGCTATATATAATCACGCTAAAATTTTCCACCTACATTCCTTGAAATCTTTTATAATCGTCTTTATTGCAAGATAATGTTTCATATATAAAACCAAGGTCTAATAATCAGCTCTATTCATTTTCTTGGGTTGTTCAATACAGTGGAGTGATTAATGCAAGTGATCTTTAAGCTTAGTGATGAAAAAAGGTAAGATATTACCGATCTCAAAAATACGTAGAGTCGCTTAGTTTGAAATATACATGTGTGTATTCATTTTATATTTAACTATCCTAGAGACCTCCTGGTGATCGGAATTCGGACACAAATATTTAGATTTTTGTACTATATGCTTATTTAAAACTTTATAAAACAAATTTAATTCTATTTAAAAGTTACAGCGAAATTTTAATATTTGACAATTAATATTTTTACCGTCGCTGTCATGACTACGCTTTGACACCAGCTTATAGTAAAATGTATACATGTGTGAGTAAATCAAGTAAGTCGCTTGACACTGGTGTGTGTGTGTGTGTGTTTGGTTGTCGACGCACCATGGAGTAGATAAAATATTTTAGATTTTAAAAATTATAATTTAAAATTTTTAGAAAAATTGATGTTGTTCATTTTAGAATTCATTCAGCATTCGGCTTTCATACGTACATCTTAAATTATAATGCATTTTTTTCCGAAATATAATATGGATATTATTAGTTTTGTTTAAATATAATTCGAGAGGCGTCGTCTTCAGTGGTTTTTTTTTTAATTTATATGAATCTCCCTGCTCTACAAAAACTATAACTTTGAAAATTACGTAGTCCTCCGTTCACGCAAATTTAGTAGTCAATCCTCATAAAATCGTACCGAATGTTTCCGCTTTACATATTAACATGTAGATAGTAGATAAAATGGGAATAGATTTTCTTTACCCCAGTTTAAGAATTTCGGTTAAGCAAAAAGCTTTTTAAGCATTTGGCTAGCACTTCTGAACAGACTTTACTGAGGTTAATAATTGTTGATTCTGTGGTACATTTTATTAATATCTAGTTTATATAATTACAAATATAGTGATAGTTTAATGTGTGTGTTTTATATTCTGTACGTATATTAAAATAGTAGAAATTCTAAATCTGTACATAAAAGCTTTCATGAAAATGGGACATTAAGAATGACCAATAGAAAGTTTTAAATAAAATTGTTGAATTTTTTTCTGTGTCTGTAACATATTTTTCTCTTAGCTAACAATACTAATACGTAATTGCATATCTTTCATGTCTATCGGTTAAATAATAACGTAAAGCCTATTGGCCTAATTAAAAAAAACTCATAACTGTGAATTATTAACCTTCATTACGAGTAACATTCTACACGTGAGTTAAAAAAATCTACTCACGCTAATCTCTAACAATCGCGCGCAGTTATCGCCGCGGCACCGCTTCGAACCAAGTTCACGAGAAAGGACCTCGGACGGGTTCGAAACTAGTCGGGCAATTTCGATATATCTTTTGTAGATATATCGGCCGTTTATTTAATTATGCATTCCACTCATGAAAGTCTAAATTTAAAAATATATCTTATATAATGATTTCGCTAATCTACAAATTATCATTGCTAATTTATTTGCCTTCGTTAATACGTAGATAATACGCCTCTAAAATAGCGGATATCGGATGTTATTAGCTGTAAGACCTTCCGGGTATACGTAACATGTCATTGACTCTACTGTCATAAGAGTCTAACATCAAGAAAAATATCTTAATTATAAACTACGACTATTTATGGAATACGTTTTGGAGATATTCGAAACAAAAGGGACAGACAGACCAACACAAATGTTTTAACTTGTGTTTTTGTTACAGGTATCCAATATATAGTCATGTGCAGTAAGAAAAAATAAATGTTCAAACAGACAGTTCAATTTTACTGAAGTGAAGATTACATTTTTTTTTAATTTTATTTCCTTGTATATCACAAGCGAAGGCTCTTAAGGAAAAAGTATTCATATATTTTTTGTAGATAATTATCTGATCTACAATTCTTAGATAATTACTTTATGATAAAACTTACCGTTTGGGTGAAAATGTCGTATAACCGATTTTGGTGACCTTTAACTTATTTTCCATTGGTTCTATCGATGAGAACTTTTTAGACTACATTTATAGTGGTGTTATCAACAATCCTACCAATTTTGAGCTGTATGCGATATAATACAAACATACCCCTATTTTTTAGGCCGTTTTGACCGAGCTATGTAAATTTTATCGTAGTTAAGCATTATTGTAAATAGTTATTCCATATGAAAATAATACTTTTTCTTTTTCGTATACATTCAAAGCCAAAATGTATATTCATATATAATAGGAAATCTTCATTCGTTCATGAATTTAAACATTTAATTATACAAAAGCAATTATTTTATTTCTTACAATATATCTTTAAGTCTTTCTTAAAAATTAAATGTCTATACACGCTTTAAACAGTAATAGTTTGTTTAAGTATAGTTTCCAATTAGTAATTTTTTCATATTTGCTTACATTTACAATTATTTTAAAGTTTAAGTGTTAAGTTTTTTTTTTATGTTACAAGGGGGCAAACGAGCAGGCAGCAGGCACCGAAGTGCCTACCGGCGCCCATGGCCATCTGCACGACCAGAAGGCCAGCAGATGCGCTACAAACCGAACGAAACGCGACAACAATACCATCACTTGACGTGACAACATTGCCGCCACTTCACGCCGATCTCATGTGAGATAGATGTACTGGTACCTACGCTCCAGCCCTATTCCGCTGCAGCGCAAAAGGACTGCAATCGTGACGCTATCTCTAATTAATTGGCGAACTTCTTATATAAACTGACAACCCTTGTTCTTGTATACAATATATGTACCATGTTTTTTACTTTGGTTGTGTTTCAAAGGACGAAGGTACTTTCCTTCTCCGTTAGCTCTACTCCACGAACTAGAAATCTTGTTTTGTCCTAACTTTCAACATAATTATTACCCATTTGCAATTCACAAATTTCTACGTACTTAGAGACGATAACTGTTGTAAATAGTGAGTGCATAGTGAGTTTGTGAAACTTTGCACCTCGTCTGCATAATTTAATATAACCGTGGAAGTTCCAGGTGACTTGCCGACTTCGGAGATCATTGAGTGCAAACTTTAGCTTTGACTTCGATTGCAACAGACGGTCGCTCTAATTGCGTTATAACACCGCCCTTTTGCTCCAATAGAATTCAAAGCTAAAGTTATATTACAAAACCATTGACCCACAATAACTCAACGGCAAAAGGGATTTACTGAAATCCGCAAGGTTCAAGCCCCGACGCTGCTGGGGTATTTTCGAATCCACTCCTGACACAAGCTTTTAATTTAAGCTTAGTAGGAGGGAAAACGGGAATATTGGACAATTTTCTACCGACTTCAAAAACGATGGAGATTCTCAATTCGACAATATTTTTTATATTTGTTACCTTAGAAGCTTCGACTGGGTGAATCGATTTTGATGATTCTTTTTTTAATTGAAAGTTGATGCTTTCCGTGTTTTGTCCAGTTTTGACAATTGGAAGTCCCTTATTTTTAAAGAAGAAAGATTATTTTAAAAAACGTAGTGATATTATTCTCTAAAATTGCGTTGTTTTTAGTGACTTAACATCAGGTGAACTACCAGCTCCAGCTTAGGAAAAGCACGTTTTTATATATCACAACATATTTAAAAAATACCATGGTTTTCCTCATACGTTCTAGTAATAAATTATATTCTACTATTTTTGACTTGCATCTAAATAAACAAAGCGAGGCAGGTTTATTTCACCCGCCATCTCCCAACTTCCTGACGTAGCATCAAGATGAGCCATAAATCAGTTTGCTATCTGGACGACGAACGGCACAACAGTGGGGTTATTCTTTACAGTTATTTATTTACGAGAAGGTACCATTTTCCAACTTTCTTTTTTCACTTACAGACACATTTTTCTTACTTTTCTACCTGTCCCGAACTTTGACAAATGGTAATTAATGTTGCTACTTTTTATATAATGTTCAATTAATATTCTACATATAACACATTTAGGTATTTATATAAAACGAGTCAACTGGCAGACGTTGTCCTGGTTATTATTTATGTATACTGCTATTTAATTTTCGTGTCAGACTTTTAAAGTCGGCGGGTGTACTAATTCTAAATCTTTATTACAGATTTACTTATACAAGTCCGATTTACTTCACCTATTATCTATATACAAAAAAATCTCGCTAAAACACTTTATCTGCTGGAGTGTTTTATGTATGTTCCTTTTTTTTCAATCTACTTATTTCAGGGAAGATTTAAAATAAAAGAAGTAAAGACGACGTCGAAAGATTATTTAAAAATACTAAAAAAAAATAGATTTGTTCACCGCTTCAGAATACATCAAATAAACTTTTGACTGACGTGTTATGGAAAAATATTATGTATGTCATAAAACATTCAGCCAGTGTTATTGCAAAAGACAAAGAAGATTGGTTAATTGTCTAATAGCAGATGAGCCATATATTTATATATAATTTATTTAATAATAAAGGTAAACTCTTAGCCACCTGTACTCTTCGCATCACCTACATATAGGTCGGGCCTTGTATCGTTTACCGCCACTTTCGCAGCCAATCATTCCCACTTGTTTTTCCGCGAGTACTGTAATGGACGCAATTTTCCGGCCGACCTGCTCTCGATGGAGCCGCTCATCCGATTTATAAGTGACTCAATACCGGGGCCAACGATTACAAAATGCCCGTGTTTGAACATTGGGATATTGTTAATTGAGCGAATGAAAATTAATTATTTTACATTCCTTTTCCACTTGAAGACATTATAGAGCCACAGGGATATGGTTAAAAAAATCGGAAGTTCAGATTTTCTTCTACAAACGTTTTTTGTCCATTTTTAAGTTAAATGTAAAAGTTTCTTTTTTGCAAAAATGTCGTACTATCAAATTGTGTACAGATCTAGCAAAACTTTTCCTAATTGGAAAAATTGTACGCCTAGACACAGACATACAATATAACATCGGAGAGACACATCTATCAACAAGAGATAGCGCGGGCGGCCATTGTTCCGGCGTCACATATTGGTACAGAAAACGCATCAGATTCGAATCAGAACCAAATTCGGATCAGATTACCTCCAGATATACGGCATCAAACGGCGCTCAGCGAGGCCAGCTTCGCCAGTAAAGATAAATCGTATTCAAACTTACTACCAATTTATTAAAGTGTGATGGAACAAGAACCTTTTTCTGTCCACGTCAGCGATTGCTGGCAAATTTACCAACGCTTTACGTTTTTTATGGCCGATACACGACGTTGTGTTGCCGGAATTTTGGCTCGTTTCTAACTAACCAATCTCCTTTATGTATTTTCCATATATCTTTACACTGGCCGATTGTTTTATGAAATAAAAATTTTACATGGCGCGTCAGTCAAAAGGTCTAGTAAAAACTTTATCTGCTGGAAGTATTCTGAAGTAACGGACAAAACTGTATTTTTTTGCGTGTTTAAATAATCTTTCTAGTTTTCTTTCTTTTATTTTAAATCTGCTCTGAAATAAGGGGAATTAAACAAAACAACCGGTTTTCGAGTTTTAGCGAGACGAACAACGATTATTTTCTGTACATATACATATATAGATAGACAAGCGGCAAACGAATAGTTGGATCACCTTATAAATAAGTCCCGACGCCCATTTCTACTCAAAAGTGTGTGCTATCAGATCGCTCGCAGATGCGTTGCCACCCTTTGAGAAGTAACAAATCCCTAGTCTTGAAGTCTGTGGTTTGATAAAAAAGTAGTAAAATAAATATAAAAATTCAAATAAACTACAAAAGGCTTTATAGTCTTACTCTATAATCTTTGTCTGGCCCGTAAAGGACCGGATTTAAAAAAAAGCACATAATCAAATAGAACTAGTCCAGTCAGTAGTGGGTATTATAGGAATTCAATATGGCATCGTACGTAATCGGATTACGAGATGTAGCGTGCAGGTATTACCGAGATATTGATCATACAGATTTACAATAGTACACATGTACGTTGCAGCAGATTGTATTGAATCGTACCAAATTCATTGATTAGTAAATGAAATTATATTAGATTATGATTGCTTTTAATAATATTAGAAATACTTAAGGTTTCCGTAATTCTCCTTCCTAGCGTTATCTCGGTCAAGTACCAGGGTACGCTTAGATTACAGAGGATATGGCTGTGGAGTGAGTTAAGGTTTCCGTAATTATATTAATTAATACCTGCTCACTGTTTTGAGAAGGTCGAAACCGAATCAGTAGTCGGTGAGTGAGTCGATTGCTAGGTTAGGCAGTTCTAATTGCAATCAGATGATTGATGGATGATCCATTGGTTTTCTAGGTAGACAAGGCATGTAAAACAGTGGATCCTGATTAATATCACTGAGTGAAATTATTTGTGTTTCAACAAGTGCCTTTTAGATGAAACTTCTTTCGCCTCCTCCTCAAAATATGATTCACGTGTCCAAATCGAATGATTTGGCATTACATGTTAGTAGATAATTTTTGAAAACTTACAAAAGATATAAACAATTAACTGAAACAAAAATAACGAGTTTGTTTTTGATTATATCTTAAATCTGTTAGAGATATTTCAAAAGGCACTTTTTGACTAGCCTAAATTAAAATTCAAATGATATTTTATTCAAGTAGACTTTTACAAGCTCTTTTGAATAGTCAAATATTTTAAAAGCTACCATTGATTCGGAAGTATCGAGCCACGAGAAGAATCAGCAATAAACTCGTTAGCCACTCTTTCAAAAATTGTTTTTACAGAAATGAGTTTTTCTCATTTTTGCATGTTAACTATCAAGTACAAAGCTGGAGCGACTCAACTCCAAGCAGTTTTATCTTTAATATACTCTTCTACAGTATAATACGCTTTACGAATAAGCGTGTTTTAACATGTATACAATAGAGAATACCATACGGATATTAATTTAACCATCTACTGTTGAGTTATCGAGATTTATACATCATGTATCGCTGCTCATTAATAAAGCATATCGCGCCGTGAACATTTTATTAATTACGAAATGCAATAACATCGAATACCAGTAATTATTATAATAAACCGAGCGATATAATCCCATTACATTGAACATGTAAGCAATATTCGGTGCATCGGCTACAGTTAAAATGATGATACACTCAATTTCGTATCGTTATTAATGCCACCGCAAAATCGCGTTTCACTTTTCGGTACATTATTTTCAACTAATTTGATGTTCGCGACTTCATCCAACGTGAATTAACACATTTTTATTAGTTACCTATCAATAGAAAAAAGTATACAAATAATTACTTTGCTACTGGAGTTCGTACAAGGAAGCCAGGATGTTCACGACACAAGATGCAGGAATCTGAGCTGCTTTGATACAGTCATATATTTTTTATAATTGATAAAGTAAATATTAAGGTCAGTACCTTCTTAATCATTTTTTTTTATGCTAATAGTTGATGATACTAATAATGTGTCCAATAACATAATTCTATTGTCTCTAATAACTTAAGGGAAAGACGCTTTTCTCGTGAACATAAACTAACACTACATAATGTTTCACTTGTATACACTACCACTACCACATACACTGGGTCAGAAGGCTTTTTCCGTTTCAGACTTCTCACTATGTCCGTAATGTCCAGGAACTGAATGGACTCAACGTTCTCAAGGTAGTGAAGCCATATTGGATTATGTTAGGCTTTTTATCTCAAGCTCTAAAGCTTTTTATCCTCATCCAAATCCTAAATATCAATTCATACAAATTATAATAGCGTACGTTTATAGATATCAGACTTATATTTTAAAAAATCTCCATATTATCTTAAGAAAACGCTAAGTGGCAGTTTGTTGGCAAATTGTTTTAATCTCATTCAAAACTCGTAGCTAAGATAAAATTAACGACATCATAAATTCTCACAATGGAATCCAAAGTTGGTGGAGAATGAGCGCACCGTAATCCGATTAAAACAACAAACCAGAAGTGAGGCGAACCGAAACTGATGAGCCGGCAAGCGCACGCCGAGACAAAATTACACATTGCCACGCAAAATGGCCGGCCGAAGGGCCCGTTCAGAGGGAATCCACGGAAATAATGGATACCGTTAAGCCCTCGAGCATCGGCTGAGCTAAGGATCGGTGCACATTAGTGTAGAGTCGAACTTCTTAGCATGCCATGGATTCACCGTGCAGATGCCGGGTTTATCGCGTTGCGGAGGAAGGAAAAGGAACCACATGAGTGCTTGGGACTTGCGACCAGGTGCAGGTTCCAGAGGAGTCTTAACATGCAAAAACATAAGATCTAATATATAAAACCGAGGTATTTGTATAAATATGGACCCAGAACCGATGTATTTAGAAAAGGAAGATTAGGAGAGCCGACGCCAATTAGAAATGAGAAAAGGCCTGATGAAGAAGAAGACTATACAACCGAGATATGTTTCGTACGGACTCCCTATAATAGAGGTAGTAAAAGATGCTTACATATCCGGTGTAGCCGAAAAAGCAAATTAATACGTTTAGTTTGCTTTTTCGGCTGTGTGTACCTAACCTAACGAAGCTGACGGCCAATCTGCGAGGAACGGACGATTTCATCTACAGAGAGCCAATTTTGATGCTCCCAAAAGTAATATTTGTTTAGCATACTTTGCCCCAAAAAAACAAACGACCGTTCGAGCCTTCCAAGACGATTCTCGCGCTTAACTCGGCTTAAATTCCTGTTAACGGACGCTCGTCATTTTTGAACCTTCCCCACAAATTCTTTCGCATTACCATAAATACAAGTGATAGCGAATACAAGCGTTAATTTTAGCCGACGTTTAAAATAAATTACGTTTCTGAAGCAAAAGGAAAATCTAATTTCAGATACAACAAAAACTTTGGAGAGAAAACGCAGTGTTACTTTGCAGAAATTCAATATGAGAATAGAATATACAATTTGAAATAATTGCGTTTGATATCCGACCAGAAGAAGTATAGATCAGATCTGTTAGACTTCATTTTATGCAGTGACCCTAGACAAAATATTTTATCCCCTCGACTGTTATATATCGTGAAGTTTACCAAAAGATCTATATATGCTGTGAGTAGGTAAAGACTCAATTATCAGGCAGGTGTGCTTGGTTGCCTGCCACCTTAGCTACATAAAAAGCATATGATAGAATACATTTGGCCCTGCTACCCATTTAGTTTTTTTATATATAAATCAAAAGGCAAAAGGGCGGACGGTTTACCTAAGTGATGGACATTTGCACGACCAGGAGGCTAGCAGATGCGTTGCCGGCCTTTAATAACGATTTTAGGCCACCGGGAATTCTCACATACCGAACGAAACGCGACAATAATACCATAACTTGACATGACAACACTGCCGCTACTTCACGCCGATCTTATGTGAGAAAGATGTACTGGTACCAGGACGCGCCTGCCCAATTGGGCTGCAGACCAAAAGGACTGCAAACGTGACGCTACCTCTAATAATCGCCAAAGGATAATTGCAACACCAGAAGGTAATTTGTATCCGTTCGGAAACACCTAAGCTGGTAACTGGTTCCACAACGATGTAGTGCGAGGTAAAAAATTCAAGGTTATGTACATCTGATGAATATATAGTTATGTACATCGAATTTCTCGAGACACCCATAGGCATCGTAAATTGTATAGACAAGTCTAGCACTAGCCTCTAGCTGTACAAACGTCAGAGGATTGTTATCGTGGTGTCACAGTTTCCCGACCTTTCGCCGCGGTAACAAGATTTAAGATAATCCCACTCTATGTTTTCGTTAACAGGGATAAATTCCAAAGATTACCGTTATACCTAAGGGCTACGGACACCTAAAAAAAGGCAGTACATTTTGGTTGCTTTGTTTTGATTTTACTTTACGATTCGATGGTAACGAACCTAAATACGAAACAATTTTAGAACTTTTATTATTTTGATGCTTATCCTTCAACGAATCACGTATTTCCTAAATCAAAACCAATTGACAACAAAAGGGTAGACCTTAGCATAAATAAACCTGGAAGCTTATCATAAACGAATGATATGATTTCCGTTGGGTACATATACATATATGATATTGAGGTCATATATCCTGCACATGCAGGATTTATGACCTCAATAAGTTTTCAGAACTAGCTATGTTTGTTTCTCATATTTTAAAGAAAACTACGACTGTATTGTTTCTAACACAGAAAAAAAATTAATATTCCTAATCTAAGATAAGTTTTTCATATCTTAACTCTCAATATTGCCCATTGAAAATTGTATTCAGTTGAATAGTAAGCTTATTTTGTTTCTATTGCGTATGTCGAATTAATAAAGACAGGATCTGAAGAACAGTTGAATCTAACAACACCTGCGAGCTTGTTCATAGTGCAATTGCCGCCTGCTCGTTTGCCCCACGGCATATAAAAAAGCCTTTATTCGGTGGTACTAACCTGAAAGGACGTAACAGCCAACTGTGAAAGGCCATCCACGTAAGGCCCTAAAACCGCATGCTCGCGGACGCGCAGTGAGCGCCGCGTCGTCTCTGGGTCCAAGAGGTCGTGCACCCGTTCGTTATAGATCTCCATGTAGGACACCTCAACCTGGTGATGGTGAAGTTCAGTTTAAGCGTGTGTTACTTATGGATACAATAATAACAAGTTACTTTGCCTTGGATGTGAGGAGGTCGTAATTTAATATGTGGCCGGCATTTGAGTGGATCGCATGGTTAAACAGTTGTTAATACGGCCGGGTGATAGATAGGTGAACCATTCTTACACTAGTTTTTAAATATCCGACCAACTCTGTGTTTCGGATGGCACGTAAAACATTAGGTCCCGATTAATTTCACTGAGTGTCGTAAAAGTTAGGAAATTGTAGGGGGTTCAGGGGATGACGTCAGACGGCGGTCATCTTAACTCGCATGAGATACATAACACCTGCAACTTAAGCGGACCTTAGTACGTAACCACGTAATGCCTAGGTAGAAAAAGACTTGCCTTGTACGTGAGCGCCGGTGGTGATTGCTGACGAGCGATCCTTTCGAACAGTGCGTCGCAGAGACGCGGTATGATGCCGCCCTCGTCCACCCCTGGGGCTCCCATCATTGTGTATGACTTCCCTGAACCTGAGAAGGAATAAAAACAAAATTGAAACCTTGATAGCTTAACGGGAACACTTGAACACGAAAGACGAAATGAGAAAGTATCCCATCCCAATCCCGCTGAGTTATGGTCGTGGTCAGAACAGTCACGTATGCTTTTTAAAAAAGAAAGCATAACGAGGTAACGAAACTATTAGGCATATAAAAAAAACAGACAGACCTATGATTATATTGACATTTATAATATCAGGTAGTACGTCAAAAAATATATATACGTAAACTAAGTAACTAACAGGCGGGCTGTCATCGTACAAAATATACTTTCGTATTCCCCCAACTCAGCGAGCGTTCAATATTGCCCTGGAATAGTGTTGGAGTGGATCAGGCGATTCGGAATTTCAAATTGATAGCATTATGCGACATAAAGGTGCGACCCGAATCGAATTGCAAACACCAGCGTCGAAAATAATTTCAAAGGATTTTCCACTCACGGTATCAGATAGAGTTGTTTGAACACTGAAACAAGTTATTTAATCGAATAAGTAAGAGAACTGTTTTTCGTTTGCTTACGCGAGGCTACATGCAAGCCGTTAACAGTCACTAGGAAACATTGCAGATGGTAGCTATTCCCAATAGTCCAAACAGATGACACGTCTACGCTACTGTGATTGTATGGTGTAGAAAATAAGAAATTGTACCTAAAATGTTCTGACTATTCTGATATTCTAAAGAAGTTAGTGATTCTGTTATTTCTAATTATTCTACATGTCCTTACATGTCATGGCATAATCAACATTGCCTTTGTTTGGAACTAAATTAAATTATTCACGAGACGCTGGCACATGACGTAGTTAGGTGCCGTAACGAGTTCCACGCGCTAAACCTTCGTGAAGCTGCGGGCGGGGCACCGAGGCGGAATACGAAAAGTGTTCTCCTACTAGCAAAATTTAATTTACGGCCTTCGTAGGGCTGCCACCCGTCAGGTTTTTAAGGCAAGCGCAAGTTTAATTATCGTTAAAATAGAGATTCCTCAGATTTGTCCTACTTTATAGGACGTCCGGACGTCAATCAGGTTCGAACCAAGCACCAAGCGAAAATCAGCTGCCTCTACATAACTGAATGATTTCCCTAATTTTATCTGGCTTCGCTATTTTTAAATATTTGTTTAGTCATTAAATTGAGGAGGTCGTGGCCTTACCAATGGTCAGCATTTGAGTCGATTGCTAGAATATTCGACCTCCTCCGTGTTTCGGAAGGCACGTAAAACAGTGGGACCCAATAAATGTCCCTTTGTGATGCAGACAGCGAAAGCGGATCCTGGTACTAAACCGGGATAACGCTAGGAAGATTTATTCATTAAATTATGGAGTACTCAAGTAACACAAAACCTAGTTACTCAACAACTATATTTTGCGTATTGTTCTTTAAGGAAGCGACAATATCTATAAAATTTGAATACACATTGATATTCAAACGATGGCAACCCTACGCACCCCTGTGTAGAACGGGCTTGTAATTAACGTTGATAAAAGTACCTTCTTAGATTGAAGGCTTTAGCGCTGAGCACAATATACATACCTGTATAAGACATGCACAAAGCGAACATGTTGTAACGCAATATTAGTGCAATCAACACCTCGACCCAATTTTCCTAAAGGTTCAAGTAGCTCCTGCTCGCATCTTGATCTATCAAAGTTCTCCGACCGATCGCAGCAAACATATCACAATCATATAAAAAGAAATAAAACGTCTCTTTATACCATACCTAACTGTATGTGAAGGTTTAAGAATATATTTGTCACTTACAATTTTATAAAGTTTTTTATTCGATGTCTGAGAATACGGGATATCATCGATATATATATATCGATGATAATATAAGCGGAAGGTTACCTATCTGGAAATCTCGAAAACAGCGGGACGTACAAAGATAAAATTTGGCAAGGAGTAGTAGAGTAGATCGACTAAAAGCGCATTGTTCGTCAGGGCCCGATTTTTAAGGTTTCCTCTCAAGTTTATGCGGATCAAGTCGCGGGAAACAGCCGGTGTTATGGCGCTTTCTTTTAAGCTTAATAAATAAATAAATAAATAAATATATACGGGACTATATGACACACGGAGTGCTCGTATTTATTACTGGTACTTATGAGAGTATAGCATCGATTATACGGGCTTTCTAGATTAAAACTTCATCATCATCCACACAGCAGGGCTCTTCTTGTTTATACCACCTTTTTGATCTTAGTATAATCTAGTTAAGGGTCGCCCCATGACTGATGGTATACTATTGACTCGTTACTTCTTGGCGATAGACACTTCGCCTTTCCTAGCTTCGGCCATCACTAATCTGGTGTTGAAACTTGAGACATTTTAAACTTAGTCTAAAATGACGATATTGTGACTATCCTATTAAAACATTGGGACAAGCGAATATTCGAATGTGAGTGCATAAATATTTTTTGATTATAAAAAATGTATATTAGGTATAAATACCACTACTTACTGAACCCCAAAAATTGGTACTTCGAGCTTGATCAGAGTTAGGGACGTGTGGATCAAATTGTAATGTATGTACCTGGAAATTAGTATACTATCCGTTGCTGTGACATTATACTGAAGTGTATAAGTTTCTGTCACTAATTGTGTACTGTTTTTTATTATTTTATATATAATATATTTACAGTAAAAGGTATTGTTTATTACAAAGTGTGATAGGCCATTGTGAGTAGAAAATAAAATACTTAAAATGGAACATAGAGTAAGTGACCATAGTTACGGTAAATCTTTAAATTATGCATATTATTATGCTATTAAGCAGAGCAGGAGGTACGTTTAGTTTTTTATAAGATCTATTTTTAAGGTAAGGATGATTTGGATAAACACTGTTAGTACCTAATGTATGGTGTATTGTAGTGACTCGCACGTGATATGTAGGTGTAATTAAGAATAAACCTCAAATTAAGCATATTTTTAGGGAAAATAGAGTTATATTTATTACAGCTGTAAAAACATTTTAATAATAATAGTGTGTAAAATAAGTTTTCTTGTTAAAAACGGAAAAGTAATCATCCTTGTACAATATATACTGTTTGCAGAGAAAGGCAGGTGGCGCTGCTGTTGATATGCAACCTAAAGTAGGTATGTTTTTCGTTATAAATCAAAAACGGCTGGACCTATTTGACTCCTACCTGGTTCATTTTATTCACATTATTTATTGGTAGGTTTAAAAAATAAGAAGGAAAGGAAAACTCAAATTACTAAAAACACTGTTTGTCACAACTTCGGCATACTTCCAATAGATGGGGTTCGTACTGAACCCTTTGTCCGACCGTAAATCGGGCAAGACAACTGCCGTCGGCTATCATACAATTTTATAGTTATTGGACTATATTGAGTTGGAATAATAAATATAGACTGTCAGATCTACTGTAATACTTGCAGTGTTTTATTTAAATCATAAAAATTATCCCAAATTCTAGAATTAACAAGGTATCATTTGTTAAAAATACGAACAGAACTATTTGTATATTATAATTAAAATCCATGAAGATTTCTTGAATACACAGTAGTTTGAATACAGTACATATTGAATATAGTAAATTCTTAAATATATATATATTGCACAGAAGACTTTTTTTATATTATCCTATAGTGGTACAAGTAATAATTTCGGTAAATTTTCAATGGTTTTATTTATGACTAAGCATGACAGTTTGACGGCAGACTTATTAATTAAAAATTGGAAAAATACAAATGTGTTCGAGATAGCATCACTGCAAATACAGTCTACACGTTTAAAAATCTAAAATAAATAATACAAAAATTAAATACTATACCCATTACCTATGTTTGTACTAAAATAAATACTTAAGGAAATAAGTACACTCCTCAACAGTCTGTAGACACAGTCACGGGTAGCGCGCCATCGTTACTTCTAGAATTATTCTATCACGAATACAATATACAAATATCTTTGGATTTAGTATTAATTATTTAGCATGTATTAATCGTTAAATTATCGTGAAATTATAACAACAAAATGAATGCCCAATCGAGTTTATTGTGGGATCTTCTAGGACTAAGACGCGAATAACCCTAGGATAGAAGCTAACTTTCTTATGTGTTTGAATTTTGACTGTAAACGAGGGTAAAAATTCCGAAATAACGGTACATATTTTCGCGTGGGTATATCTATTTAGGGGAGAGTGTCATAAAAGAAGGGAGGCATATGCCCAGCAGTGGGCAATTACGAGGTGTTTAATAATAAAATCTAAACATGACTAAGATGCATAATTCCATTATGCATGTTCTTATCTCATCTTTGTTTCATTTTTAATTAATTGTTTTACTTGTCAAGGATTTTCGCTACTGTCAGATTCTATCAAATCAAACATAATAAAAATAGGAATTTTCAGATGGCACGCCACGTATCCAAATATATTCAACCCTAACACAATAATACTGTCCGACTTGAAAAATTCATACGATTAAGGAATTTTTATACTACTAACAACCATCTTTATTTAAAACAAGTCAAATGAGCAGGCAGTTTTTTGTAACTACCGACGCCCAAGGGCCACGGCATTACCAAATGGCTCACAGATGCGTTGCCGGCCTATGATTGATGCTCTTTTCTTGCAGACGAAATCGTATCAGTTCGCAACGACTACAGATGGCATCTAGTTCAGATATCTATTTTCTTGGTAAATAAATAATTACAAATAGCACCGTTGTGGTTTTGCAACAATCATACGCACTTTCAAGAAACTAGCATTTTTCATAGGCTGAGCACCTACTAGTCTTTTGGCGGTATAGATTTCAATGGGCATAGGTAGTAACATCATAACAGTCAATGCTCGTTTGCTTCCCATCGTAGGAAGAAATTCATCAATCGTATCCGTAATCCACATAAAGAAAACAAAATTAGACTAAAATCACTATGACATCACAAAGGAAATTCACAGGTGCATTCATAACAATCAATGGAAAATCTGGTTTTTCTCTGAGTTATTGCCAAGGTAACAGGCATGACGACAGTAATCAAAAAACATTTAAATTATTTATTTATCTGATAAAATAAGATGCATAAAGCTTAACAAACGTATTTATTTTTATATTGCGGGCGAGTTTAATAGGGATTAACAAAAAAGAAAGTACAAATACAACAATCCGCCATCTAAATCTCATCCGACAGCTAAAGCACCCAGAAGAGCGTATGACGTTACTGTATGTTATAGTGCGTTCCAATAAGAGATTGTAACGTTTTAAAGTGCTCTTTGATATTTGACATTTGCCGACTGCGATCGTTATAGTCGCGGCGAAAACCTCGAGGTGACGCTTAGTGGAACGCAATGTTAATAATAACATCGACTATTTTGGAGGAAATTTGAAGCCTAAAAGCTATAATCATTTTATTCTGCTATAAAAACGTAAATTTCCGCGGAAATATTAATTGGCAATAATAGATACTTGAGAACATTATAAACCTATTTTTCAAAATTTGTCGTCTCGCCTATAATGAAAATAAGTCTAAACAAAATTTTCTCGAAGTGAATCTTCTTTAAACGCATTATAGTTTAGTGAGATATTCTGATTTGAGAAAGCCTGCACATGCTATTTTATAAATGTTTATCCTATACCATTCTATATATCACTTGTAAAAGTGGTGAATTTTAGATTCTGATTTTTAATTGAAATTTTTATATTCAATAGTAAGTATAATTCACTTGATAAACTTTTTATTAATCCCTAATACTTTCGCTGCTAAAAAATGTATGTATCATATATTTAACTTTCTATCTCAGTCTCTCATAAATTTAAAGTAAGAGTTTGATGTTAATCCACCTCTTAATAAATTCATTAATTTAACAGATTTAAAATATAGTTCGTCAAAGAAGTTTCACTTCTTACAGGTATTCTGTATACACACATTGATGTTGTTAACGATGTTGTTTGAATAATACTATTAAATAGAAAAAAATGGTCTAATAATACATTTTACCTGACAAAATCTTATACACAAAATTAAAAGCCATAATGTTTTTATACCAAATCAGTACAGAAACAAAATATTTTTTAAATATCGCACGTTTAGAATTGATATCACTCAATTCAATTTATTTGGGATCACAAAATCTAATCCGAGATTTGGTTCCTACTTATTTTTGATGATTATTATATTATAAGAATCAAAGAGATCAGACATTCATAACTAAAAATTTTTGAATTACATCACTTTAATTCTGGGGCTGAATAGTTTCTACTATTTTTAGTTTTTTTGGAATCCTTAAAAATCGATTTTAATATTTAAGCCCGGGTATGAAAATTTATGCGAAGTAAAATCAAATCTTGCGCAATGTAAGGAGTAAATTCCAGCCGTGTGTTCCACACACTTTTTTTATCATTATTTAAGGTCACGTATTCGCTAGTTTATCTATTTTACACAATGATTTTCTTCTATTTAATGAAATGCGGCAAGCTTAGGTTCTAACTAGTTGTGTTGAAAATAATTAAAATTATAAAAGCTTAGGCAGTGAACGATGTATCTATTAAAGATCTATTTAATTATATTTACTCTCAGATTCGTTAAAAGTAATAATAATAAATACAATTATAAATAAACATTAACGTTTCTTGTGTGGCAATTGAGGCCTTCTAGAGTGATTTTTCTTAATAATATTTTTGGGTATGGCTAATTTTCTCGTTAGTCTATTAACTGCTATTGTGAATACAATCAGTGCAAAGGCCCTAGCATGAACATTTCAAACTGTATTTAGGATGAAAATACTCGTGCTAAGCCCGCAGGAGGCTAGTGTTTATCGTGTCACGCTTTAAATCAATGCTGATGCAACCTTCGTTGACACTAAGGAGAGTCCGGTGTGGGCCCAGCACGAATATTTTCAAAGTCGAACCTTCGACTCGACTCATCAATCAGTAAATTATTACAACCATTTCTGACGTACAAAGTGTTTCTCTCTTCTTCATATAGTTACTAATATGACATTCAATTATGACAATAGAGTAGGAGAATATGTCCTCAAATTGTATAATATACATACTTTTGTCATGAATATAATATCCTATAAAGTTAAGTTAAAAAAATATTGGCTGACCGGAAAAAATTCAAAGCCGCATTCACAAACAAATAAGAACCAATTTTACCGCTTCCTGAAAAATTCCCCAATTATTTAAAAATAACTTTTCTAGTATAAATACTAAAGATTTTACTTTTCCGGCTGTATAACCTGATACGTTATTTATCACATTTTTAACGGTTTATCAGTAAATTAACTATCAAATAGTTTATTTACTTAGAAAGCAGTAGAATAGACTCTGAACAAATAAATTCATACATCACTACAGTAGTAGTCTACGCTAAACTAATTTCAATAATCTTTAATATAATTTGTAACAAAAAATTACTCAATGTAAATGATAAAAAATACAATGTACATATATGAAATGAAAATATTAGTTTCGAATTGGTTACGCACGATTAAAGTTTATTACTAAGTACTAATTAAAGAAATAAGAACATCGATCCTGTTTCGACTCCTCCTTGAAAGCCCAGCATCCAAAACAAACAAATAGAGAGACTATCGACAAGATAACGAGCATAACTGTTCAGAAATCACGTAACAGAATAATAAGACCGAGAGTATTTCATATCAAAGCGCGCAACGCAAATTTGCTATTTGAATGGGAGCAAAGTGATTTTAAAATTTCAAAGGAATTGGAAAAAGCGATGGGGTTTTTCAAATTTTTATCGTAATCGCCGTCTAGACTGGGCTGTTGATTTATTGAAATTCTTCCATTTAATTGAGCATTCATACCTTATAAAAGCTTTGAAACGGTGATACTGAAAATATATCCGACTGAGTTTTTGTGGGCATACCGAAGCTACGTAAACTTAGTTTTATGTTGAAAATATTATTACCAGAACATTACAAATATTTTTTTAAAAAATAAGGCTAAAAAAAGTCCTCGTGGAAAAATTTATTTGAGTCCGATAAAGAGTTTTTCAGACTTTGAACGACTTTTTCATTTCCTCTTACTCTACTTCTATTTACTTCTCCGAATTAGTGGTAGCTTTTAAAATATTTGACGATTCAAAAGAGCTTGTAAAAGTTTACTTGAATAAATATCATTTGAATTTGAATTTCTTAAATTATTATAACTTTGTGTATTAATAATAGAAATGAAAAGGGCAAATATATATTTATAAAGTCTGAACAAGTCTTACAAAGCCTGAGAAACTCTTTATCTGACTAAAGAAGTCATATTTATTCGAAAACTTCAACTAAGAATTTTTTCCACAAAAAAAACGATTTCAACAACTCTTAAAAAAAACCTCAACGAATAAATAAATTTTGTATTTTTACAATTACGGGTATAGCGGACTAAAATAATTATATCTCTCTAAATATTGAACTTCAAAATCTTTATTACACATAAATTCATTTATAAATTCTAATATAATTTATATTACCCTCATTATATTTATTATAAGACTTTCGAAAATATCGTTCATTCCAGTATCATACGAGACCAGACCCTTCATAAATTTTAAGTCAAATTTCTTAGCACCACAACATCATTATAAAAAAATATCTCTTTTTTCACTTAGAACATCTGAGGAAAACTAAACTGAAAGAAACACGCCATCTATTGAAATAACTGTAAACTATTGTAACCCTATTCAAGATGGCGTTTCTAAAAATGGTAGGAAGCTAACAAAAAAAGCATTCCACCCAAGTCACTAGGAAACATACAAAAGGATTAGTTTAAAACAGAGGTAGACAAGGGCCATAATGTTAAAAAATAATAATATTGTTTTGATTAATAAGAGCACAAAACCTTTAGATGATTCTTATATGATTAAAAAGCCTATTAAATATAGCTTAAACTATTTTTAACAACGCTAGGAATAATTCAGGTATGCCAGTGGGACTGCCACAAAACATTTTCATCCTAAGTAAGTCGACTAGTCGACTAACGTAGAATAACAATGTTCGTACTAGGCCCACTGGTAATCCCGTTTTCTTAAATCTATATTAACGCTAGCGAAGCAGCGGTGAAAAGCCATCTTATAAAAAATATACGAAACACTAGATATCATTATATTTTTAGTATTAATAAAACAAATAATTAATTTGACGATATTCTTGCTCGTATATTATTGTGATTAAAAAAACCTAATCAGTTTTTACTGTTGGTATTGTAGCAATATTACATTTAAGTATATTAAAGATTTTTTAGTAAACGTGAATCTTAATTAATTAAATGTCCAAAAAGGTATAAAAACACGTTTGTATACTTCAAATAAAAGCCTCGCTGTCAATTCGGAGCCTTCTTCATATAAAACATCATAAAATTAAGATTTAATTTGTATGGGACAGGTCGATGTAAAATCAACAAACATAACCACCAAATATTTACCACCGTCTATGCAAGAAAGAGAAACATAAAACCTCTTATAATGATAAAGAATTAGTTTAAAGTGAATAGGCCAAGAGCAAACGTAAATATTACATTATCAAAGAAACTCGTACATTCTTAAGCCTATTGAGGAGTGGAAAGTCTTTCTTTCATATACATGACTAGTTTTTGTGTACTTATTTGAGACAATATTACATTTTTTAATGACTGAAAATGTCAAACTGGTAACATACATTTAAAAAAAAAAAAAAAAAAAACCTGTATACTTTAGCACGTGCCTAATTATTCTTGTTCCCACTTAAGCTCAGAACTCGCTCACACTACCAATTACCTAATTTTTATGCGTCTCATTATAGTTGACTTATTCAGGCTTTGCTGTAACTATTCAAATGTAGTTTAAATTGATGTATATAATATTAATTAAAGAATCTACTCAAATGGCATTCATGAAATAAATTTAGCGCTTTAAACAATTTTACTCTAGTATTAACAAACTTGCATTTGAGAACAGTTATTTAAAGTCAAATATTGTTATATTATAGTTTTCACTACAAAATAAAGAAAATTATAGGGTATTTTTTATTTCAGACGTAGTTTCAAAAAGAATAATATTAAATAAAAACGAATAAATTTGGAATTTACCCAAATTATGGTTGTAATTCGAAACACACGTGGTTCTGGTTTCTTTTAGAGCTTTCCTTGATAAAAGGGGCTAAACACTGAAATAATTTTTCAAATCATAGTAGTTCCTGAGATTAGCTTATTCAAGCGAACAAACAAACAAATTCCTCAGCTTTATATATCGGATGTTTTGGTTGCCTTCCTTCTTTGGGCTTTTTGGTGCTAGATTATAGATTTTTTGGGATACTTATTTATAAATATTTATATTAATTTGTTTTTAAAATAAATATATTCCTAAATATCCCACCACCATGTGGGATATATAGCAAAAAAAAGAGAGAAAGTGGTTTAAAAAAACTCTTCAAAATTAGACACATTAAATTTTTCTCTGAACAACTCTCACATAATCTTCACCCAGTCTTTATTTATATATGTGTTCATAGCACCTTAAAAAGCAAGGCATACTTAACTTTGGCCTGTATTTATTAATATATTTCAAATCATTGGAGAGAGAGCTTTACGACGTTATGGTTAACAAATAAAAACTGTATTTCAACAACTAAAAACTCTACATTACAGATAGTGTTTAAAAAAGACGTAAAAACGAAAGAGCCGCAGCAACGTAACACATTCAGTAAGCGCACGGGACAATTTCAACTAAGCAACAAGTGGAAGGGGAAAAAGGAAAATGAACCCGAGATGGATGAAGATGGCCGACCACACCATAAAGTAGCTCTGCTCTGCGGTCCACCAGGAGTTGGAAAGACTACTCTTGCACATTTGTTGGCAAAGCTAGCAGGTAGGATTTCAACAATACATATAAGTAATAGAAAAACGTCTATATATATATTCTTGCAGATTCGATCCTATTTTAATTAAAAAAATAAATAACCAGTTACAAAATAATGGTTAATAGGTTAATATAACGTTTTCACAATAATTTAAAACTAAAACTGCTCAACCAATGGTAATCAGGTTTTTGTAAATAAACTGTATGTGGTAATCTTGACTTTGAAATGATTTATGTTATGTCATGGATATAAAAGTAAATAATAATTAAATAATGTTTGCAGGGTATAGGCCGGTTGAACTGAACGCTTCAGACGAAAGAAGCACAGAAGCATTTCAAACTGCACTACAGAGCGCTACCCTCATGAGATCTGTCCTTGATGCCGAAAGAAGACCAAATTGTCTTGTGCTAGGTAATAAATGCAAGCTATTTGGACAAATTTTTTCAGTTAACTACATAAACACTCAAAAAAAATCGTAAATAAATATATAAAGGACTATATGATATATATATATGAAACACCTGATATTTTGGCTTTCAGATGAAATAGACGGAGCACCCATACAGACGGTGGAGTTGTTAGTCAAGTTGTTCAAGTTATAATACTATTAATACTCGCTATGAGATGGCACAAAAATTTACTGACATAAAAGTTTATTTATGGTACATAAAAAATATCAAATTTTGGCAATGTTGAATTTATATACAAAATGCGGTTAAAACAATTAATAAAATAAAGATTCCTTTGAATTAAAAACCTCTACTTTTTTGAAGTCAGTTAAAAACATTCAAAATATTAATTAACTTAACGCAGACAGACGTCAGCTCAAAAATATAGTAAAGTAAAACTAAATATTTCGCCATAAATATGGCTCGTGTAGATAGACGTCATTCAAAGCAGACAGACCACTTGAACATCGTTTAAAATTCAAAAACTCTCTCCGTTGCGCGGGCATTTTTCCACAAATCTATTGCCATGTCAAAGTTGACAGAGAGAGCAATTAAACGCATTCTTGTAAACACTCAATCAATTAATTGCATGTCAATGCCATGAAAGCAATTGATGTACCATTATATCCCGGCAAAAGGAAATAATTTATTCATGGAAGTGCCAACATTGAAATTTCATTTGTTTGCTTAAAATGATTTATCGCTTAATTTACTATACATTAATAAAATTGTTGCGTCCATAATTTATGCTTGTGTTGTTTTTATTCTGTGTTTTGACCTTCAACTTTGTTCAGGGTGATATTATTAATGTGTTATCTAATTAAAGATGAGATATGTACTACGAAAAATTATTACTCAAGATTTTAATAATTATTATCTATGTCTCGTATGCCTTTGCGTGGCCTTTTATATCCCATATATTATTAACCACGAGGACGTATCGCATCAGGTTTTATTTATTTTATTTTTTTTCTATTTACTCAATTTCCACCACAGGCTAAATGCCCGTGCCATTTTGAAGTAGTATAAAGTGTTGTATTCATTATTTTCGTACACTCTTCATTTCTTATTGTTCTTCTAGTTACCCTATATTCCATTCTTATTACACAAAATCTGGGTTCGTCTTTGGGGAAGCTATTTCCGCAGTGAGATGGACTTGAGGGTGGTATCACATTATAAAGTAAATTTCGTAAATTTTCACTCAGTTTTGTTAGCAATTGACATGGAAAACAATTGAATTTGCACAAAAATTTATAAAATAAATTATACCATAAATGGAACAGTACAAAAATTACTTTGTCTACGTATACATCAAAACGAAAATGTTTAATAAATATATACTCATAACATTTTAAGTTTTTGAAAACAGACTCATTTAACCTATACTGATATATAAAGCCGAAGAGTTTGTTTGTTTCCTTACTTCAAAGCGATAATTTAAGGAACAAAGCAAAGTAGTTTAGTTTCTCATGCATGTCATGGATTTCCGCAAAGTAACGCCTGATTCTATCAATTATTCAAAACACTTTTAGTGAGTAAACACAAAACATTAATTAAAGAGCATCGATAAAAAAACCAGTCTAGCAAAGTTTACAGTCTAGTCTGACAGACTCATTAGTGTTTTTCCTAAGCTTAAGCGATTGTATAAATCTCGTATATTACTCGTGTATTTATAAAGAAAACGCTCAAGATGATCACCAGAATGACTGCGCAAAAAACAATAAGGAAACAACGGTTATAAAGTATGCATATAAAAAACCCTCTCGGAGAGTGGAGTGAACACAACACGTGAATTATGAAGCACCAATGAACACGGGGAATAAAAAGACAAAAAGGGGAAGGAGCGAGCTTTATTCAATAATAATTCTCAGTCGAGTCGCTCTATTTGCTCGTGTCGCATCATGCGATATTGAATATGGGCAAAGTGAATTATACTCGCAGCGACGATGGACGCCCCCACTCGCTGAATATCAGATAAGAGGATTATTCGCAACTCATAATTGACTCACCCTATTTGATTGTGGGCGATTTTCTTTCTTTGGATCGTCTCTAGTTGTCCTATATTAGTTTATGCTGAGATTATTTGCGGTATAGGATTACAATGGTGACACTATTCTCTATCTATTATTTTTCTCTATATGTATACTTATACTAGTAAATGTATACCGATTATTGGTATGGTCATCAAATTCTTTTCGGGAAGGATTATTCACAACTAATCACTCTATTTGATTATAGGGGGTTAGGTTTCTTTTTTCTTCGACCTAGAAATACCCGATTTATGGAGAATGGCTTCAAGCGTTTTGTGCAAAAATTTATGCTAAAGCGAAACTCAAAACAAAAGCAGCATATTTTAACCGTAAATGACCAAATAAGTAGGATATTAAGAAAGTTTCTAACATTAATTAGTGTATAATGGTATGCAGAAATATGATTCGCATTGCTTAGCGGTTTGGATGGTAGCGAAAAACATGGCAACATTAATGAAGTATGGACCGCAACACTTCAACTGCTCTCAGATAAGTCACGTATTCATTTCACGAAGTTCGGATGAAACGGTTGTTGAGGATAGGGTTGCCACGGAGGTTAGTTTACCGACTGGAGTCAAAATCGGGGTTTTTAAATATGATTAATTGCAGTTGTCAAGTCAGAGCCGACTAAAGTATTCTCATAAATATTGTCAGATAAATACTATTATTGTGTAAAATTAATATTTGTGAATTTATAATTAATGGATAAAATTATAAAATTAT
>JANCMC010000685.1:0-100817 GCA_024363005.1 Charaxes varanes
TCGTTCAGAATAATTTTCCTAATGAGTTTTTAGCATGTTCTATCAACATGGAAAATTTCAAATCTCTACGTCTAATATTTTGGAAAAACTAGGGGGGGGGGCACCTTAAGGGCAGACAGACGGACGGACAGACAGAGCGAAATTCTAAGAGTTCCTTGTAATACTACGGAACCGTAAAAGGGATTTTTTTGATAGAGACAGATTAAGGAGGTCTAGACCTTCTTAATCTGTCTCTAAAACTGTAAGTGCCACTAGGGGCACTTTAAGTTTTTAAGCCAACTAAGTCGCGGGAAACAGCTAGTTCGAAACAATTCAAAAAGTAATATTTAAATTCAACATCCCGCCGGTCGTACTCGGCATACACAAAGAGGTCGATTCAATATTTATTTTTCGAAAAGAGAGTGCATTTCTTTTCGCACTCTGTCTTAGCGCTTTCATTTTATAAATGTTTACTTTTCGCCTCGCATATTTTTGTCTTCAGCGCCGCTTTAAAAGTTCTTAAGTATAATTTTTGAAGTGAACACTTCACTTCTTTAGGCGCGTTGTGCATTTTTGAGGTTGGAAAAAACTGAACTCCCGGGACCGTTGCTGTATCGACAGCCCCTACCTCACTGAGGCGCCGTGGCGACGTCGCTAGCTGCGTAGCCATGGATACCTGCGGTCGCCAGTGGAGTAGCCAGTAGTAGTAGAGGCTACGCTTCTTATTTTGCGACGTCGCCAAACCGTCGCCAAGGGAGTTAACTATTCTAAATGTTTATATTAATTGTTTGGATACGTAGCCGGCGACGTCGCCATGGCGTCTCAGTATGATAGGGCTCTTAAACTAAGCGATCGCGAACACAAAATCTAATTATTAGAGTTTTCACTTGTGTGGACATTCTCGAAGTGAACTTTTTATTCATAACGGTTTTTTACTGAAGAAAAATCAAGGAATAAATATATATTTTATAACTTATCATTTTGTCTAAGAGCTTTAAATTTTATAGATATTTTTAAAACACATTTATCTTCTGCAACGTTTTAAAAGGATTTACTTATAATTTTAAATTCGTATCTTCTGCGCGGGCTGTTGAAGCTGTTAATGCCCAGGCAAGCCAATTGGGCTTCAGGGCGTGAAAAGTTTAATGAAATGTTTCTGTATTTATTGTGAAATAAATTTAAAAAAAAATCGATATTTATAGAGACGTCTTACCATTCCATGGATTCACCGTGCGGGTGCCGTGAAGGAACTATAGCAGCGCCGAGGACTTGTGCACCAGGTGTAGGTTTATGAGCGCGTTCTTTATAGTGATCACTAACACTCACTTACTTTGTAGGCGGACGGATGGACGGACACAGAGAAATTATAATGGTTCCTTGTAGAAATAAGAGTAATGCTTATTTTGTTTTGTGACTTCCAATTACCTGGTTATATTTTTATATAATCCCTGAAGTCCAAAGATTTCCATGAAGAGTAAAAAATAGTTTCTTTTACAAAAAGATTCAAAAGTTTCCAAATCTGAAAAAATTAAACGCGGATGATGTTAGTGTTAAAAGTTAATCCTCAAAGAGCAGAAAATCTCCCCATAGTAGTCCAATATAACAACTTTTGAAAATTTTAACAAGAAAACCGACTTATAATTGTCAGAACTCGACCAAATTGAGTTGAAACCACACGGGAAGCACCAGCTTTCAAATGAAAAAGTATCATCAAAATCGGTTCACCCAGTCGAAAGTTCGGTTTAAACAATTATACAAAGAATATAGCCGAATTGAGGGACACCTCCTTTCTTTGAAGTCGTTTGATAATAATTAAACAAAAAGATACCGTTATAAAGTTTCATAAAAAGATTGAGAACCACTTTTTCGTAAAAGTCTAGCTGAAAGTAAATGATCACAGTTATATTTTTGCCGTTAACTTCGAACTTAACTCTGTATACAAGTTATACATATCGTCATATGTAAGCCGCTCACGTCCCAACGAAGAATCCGCTTACCTGAAAGTTTCCATACTCCTTAACGCATTAACCAGCCAATTCTAAATCGACGCGATTCTGCATTATATTTCGCTATATTCAACACGATATATCCTTTTACACTTCTCTACGATATATGTATCTGTAATATACATATAAAAATCTCATGTTACAGGGTTTATTGCGAAACTCCACCGAAACAGCTTGACCGATTCTTATGAAAATTTTTGTGCATATTTGGTAGGTCTGAGAATCCGTCACAAACTATTTTTTAAACCTCTAAGTGATAAAAGTGGACCACGCGGATGGAGTCGTGGCGTAGAAATATTAATTTTATATTACGTAACACTTTTCGGCAGGCAAGGGCCACATCGTTAAAAAAATTTGATGCTGGCGGGCCACATTCTTACGAAATAAGATGTAGACGGGCCACACTTGTGAAATAACTATTTGGGAAAGGGTGTCTAGATATCTCTTAATGTAGGATGACATTGTAGGCGATATTAAAAATACAAAATTTTAGTACAAATGACTATATTCTACTATTGTGTAAAGTAATTAACTAACTATTAATTATTTATTATAAGTCGATTGCCATTTAAAAAACAGCGGCGGGCCACAAAGAGAGGGTTATGTGGTACCAGCCATATGGCAATTGGAATTTGCTTATAATCTTGATCTAGAAGTGTACGAGACAATAGCCAATAAGGTTCAATTTTAGCAATTTTTGGACTTGAATTTGTATGAACAACTCAAGGAAGCAAAGTCTAAAAAGGTCACGTCCTATTTCGTGAGATCATCCTAGCAGAAATCTCTGATAACAACGACCTTTATCTCGGAGAAGTTGACGAATTATTTAGGCATTGGTCATTTAAGGTCCCGCCCCAAACATTCGCTACAGCGATGTCCCCGAGGCGCAAGAAAGTTTCTGATGGACTGAGGCCCTTCTCTAATCTTCGGTCCCATCAAATACTAGAAAATAGAGTTCATAAACTTTCCACAGCGATAGTATACTTGAAGCGTGCAAAACTTTGTACGGCTGTTTGGGATATTCATCAAACTAAATGTACTCGGATAAATTGTAAATTGTACAGGGTAAGGAAAAATTAGTACCTACTATTACCATATTGGTTTGGTTTGGACCTTAAGTTATGTTTTTTTAGTTAGGTTAAGTTAGAAGTTGTTTTGTGTATGTATGCGCAAAATGCGTGTATGTATGTATATATGCACATATACCTAAAGGATGTTTTCAAAAGTGTGTGTTAAATTGTTGCTGAACAAACCTCCTCAGTCTACTAATCTGTGAGCTAATAATACAAAAAAGTGGTCAAGACACGCATATAGAAGAGTTCCGCATCTGTTACGCAATAAAGGAGTTTGTTACATAAGTTCAGAAGATATTGTTCGATTAATCAATCAATGAAATTAAAATAATTATTTTTTTTTAAATGAGTTTTTAGCATGTCCTATCAATTTAGAAAATTGTTAATCTAATATGGAGTTTGTCCTACGGAGACCATCTTGCAGATGGACACAGCGTAACTATAAGTGTTCTACGGAACCCTAATAATTAGTAGGTACTTAACAATTTTCAAATCGTTAACCATTTGGAAGGCTGTCAAAAATTAAGTTCGTGAGCGATCCATTTGAAATGATTAAGCATATTAAAGTTTTGTGAAAAATCACCAAACTTTACGCTTTCGTTGCGGGAGGGCTTTATAAATAAATTTCAGTAATGAGATATGCCGAGCTCATTTCCACCTCTACCCCCTTCAGGAGCCCTTAGAACCGACGGTTTCTATCCAAATTAACTTTGCTTCATAATTTTCCGGTAAGGGCCTAAGAAATCTGATTATTACATTAATTAACGAAAAACGAAAATTAATTTCGGGCTATTCTTTTCTCTTATCGCGTTTTTATCCGATTAACCTGTAATTTAGGATGTTTTGTCTAGAAACCCTAGGGGTTAGATAGCTCATTTATCGGGGAAGGCTATATGTCATCACGCTAAGGCCAATAGGAGCAGAGCACAAATGAAGAACGTTTCAAAATCGGGGGTACTTTTTCCCGTTTGAGAGCTTCCGCTGCGTGCGCTGCGCAAATGGTTAAAGTTTCGCAAAAGTCATGTATGACAAAATTTTGCCCCTTTAGAAGTTCTAAATAAAAGTCCGCGACAGCGCACTTTTATCTTTTAAAGTCGGCTCAGTACAATCTCCTTTACGCTAACCAAATTTGTTCTGAAATAATACGCCATTACCGAAGATATTTTTTTTTATAAACATAATATTTAAACCTCATCCAAAAACCATTTTTTAAACCCCTAAGTGATAAGAGTGGCACACGCGAACGAAGTCGCGGGGTACAGCTAGTATATAACAAAAACGTACAAATTCTAAACCTGTACATTAAAGATAAAAAAAAAATAATAACTAGAATATGAAGGATTGAGCAATAGAAAGTAAAAACACAATTTTCGAAATTCTTTTCTGTTGGTCCGTTTGTATGCAACATATTTCTCTGTTACCCTAAAAACTATTTCATTTCACCAAAAGCCAGTCAAGGTCCACTATATGAAAAGACATTTAAGCTAAATTCAAAATTTAACTGCTTGGAATTATAAAACTATCTTTTCGCTGTTTACTGTTGTGGAACTTTTTCGAATGGTGTTACTTTTGCTTCAGGTGTCCAACTAATGTGTTATAGCTGTATATTTAATATTGCTTCATCCATTAACACATAAAAATACACTAAGATAAGAATGTTCATTGGACGCTAGAGATAAGTAATTACACAAACCAATCAAATAAAATAAAACAAGACCTTATGCAATGTGAAAGATATTAGTCTCATCTTTAAAATTATTTTGAAATAACAATGACTAAATAGTAATAAATACATAGGACTGTATGACACACGGACGCCTGTTCCTAAAGTAGATAACTTAACGCCCGTGTTATAGGTAACGGCCGCCTGTTAAACACAAATGTTATTTTTTCGTAGAAACATATAAAATACATGTAGATAATAGATGTAGATAATATTATAAAGTTTGTAAGTTTGTATATTCTAGGTAAAGCACTAAAGGGCCAGGCCAGAAATAAAAGAAAACCGCCTCCAAACAACGCCAAGGAACTAAAATGCAAAAAAATAAGTACTAGTACTTTCATAAAACTTTAGAAAACACAGACCAAGTCAAATAGATTTGAGGAGGTCGTGGCCTAATCAGTGGTCGGCATTTGAGTCGATCACTAAGTTAAGTTGCTCTGGCTGCAATGTAACTGGTTATTTATATTTTTAATTGAAATATATGAATTTACAGGTAATTATTTCGAGTTCTCAACAAAAGCAAGGATCTACAACGATTATTTTGTTTATCGTCGATATTATAAATACTCAAGGCCAGCAATGCATTTATCGACGGCTTCTGATACGTCCTTGGACAGCCATGTTTGCGGCTACGAATTAGCACAAAGAAATCATTAGACCAATTCACATGATGCACTTGCAACTGCATTCCTACGTATCGTATACAATCGCTAATTTAGATACGTATCTAGACATACACGCTATAAACTATGTCCCTTGATGGTATGCGAGGTGCGAAGCTGTGCGCCATATTTGGTTAATCGATGATAACTATCCGTAACGACCTATTGTCCCGTATTGCATGTTAGACGTGTTACCTTCCAATTGAATACTGATCATGTCCTAGCATCAGCGAGAGACTAATTCAATACAATGCAAATTCAACTTAGATACTTTCACGTAGGACTGTAATTGCCGCAACGGAATAAAACCTCGGCGGAATATGCAAGTCGGTCGTGAGGCGCGCACCGATCTATATATATATTTACAGCCATATTCTCAAGTATTTTAAGATTAATTTCAATTTAAAGCTCAAATAAGTCGCTTTGCCGATCAACCCTTAGATGTAATAGATCGAAGTAATAATTAAAACGTAAATTTCTCATTGGGGCTGTACTTCTGAGACCCTAGCACGAACATTTCGAACCGTTTGAAGTCGACGAGTTCACTTTATTTAGGATGAAAATATTCGTGCTAGGCCCACAGATAGCAAATCTTAATAGTGTCACGCTTTTAATCAATGCTAATGCAATCCGCGTTGACTGTAAGAAAGGGTCCACAAGTGAGCCAGTACGAATATTTTCAAAGTTAACTCGTGGACTTTGAACGGCTCTAAATGTTCATACTAGTGCCTCTGAAGTGGTTTCGTTCTGTTGTATGAGTAACCTCTAGAATGGTCTCTTTTTCTCATACAATAGGCTAGTTGACTATTTTTCTGAAACTACTTTATATCATATATAATTTTTCGTTTTTATAACTTACTTACTTACTGGAGCGGCTCAGAAACCCAGAGTTTTGGCCTCCGACAGGAATTCGCGCCACTTGTTTCGGTCCTGCGCTGTGTCTTGCTGTTTTTATAAATTCATTTAAATTTTAGCGCCAAAATGCTTTGAACTGTCACGGCGTCTTTTTGACGTAACGTCTTGCCAAACAAACAGCTGTTCTTAAGTGTGATTGGAGTGTACGTTAGCAGCAACAACTAATTTGGCAAGATGAAGGACCCTAACTCTTACGGGTTACTCAATAATTATTTCAACCAATCTTATGAATATATGTTTTCTTTTTTATACTCACTAGCATGCTGTTAATTTAATTTTTTTTAATGTTACAATGGGCAAACCAGCAATCGGTTCACGTAAGTGACTACCGACGCCCATGGATATATGCACCTCCAGGAGGCAAGCACAAGCGTTGCCTGCCTTTAATGTCAAGATTAGGCCACCAGAAAATCTTACAAACCTAACGAAACGCGACAACAATACCATCACTTGACGTGACAGTATTGACGCCACTTCACGCCGATCTTATGTGAGAAAGAGGTAGAATTTTGTTAAATTTTTAAGACAACTCTGGACGATACACAAAATATTGAGAACAATGTAAGTACTGGTAACTTGAAAATAATTCTAAAAACTTAGCAAAAACCAGTGAAATAAAACTCACAATGATACACAAATTTATTCTTAATTATGCACGTTTAAGTATTATACAAAGCTTCAGAATTCAAAACACGGTACTTTATATCCATCAATCCATCGTCACTCAGTATCTTAAGCGAGGATTTAAACAAAGAAAGTTATTAATGTCGGTATTAAGACACAGGTCTATTGTCTCAGCCTAACGTTGCCAGCGTAGTTTGACACCCCACGCTTAAGCTTTTATTAAGCGCCTCCAAAGATACAAAGGTCTTGTTTGCTGGTCAACCATTTACTAAACTACAGAGCTGTTTTCCATTTTGAAAGGATATTTGCTGCACTAAGTTTGTTTTTTGCTTATTTTTGACTTGTCTTATGCTGATCTACGACATTGTTCCCGTTGTATACACATAAAGTATACTAGTTATGAATTATTCGCAAGGAAATAGTATTTGTTCACACACTAAAACTATTTTTTTTTATCGTCTTTTTTTTATATCCAGTTTTTTTTAATCGTTAATTTATCTTTTTATCCTTCTTTTGTTTTACTGTCATCTTCGGTTTTACTTATTCTTCCATATTCCCAGTTTGTTTTTCGGGCTTTTTCGGGGCTACTAAAACGATTTCCTTACAATTCCTTTAATAAAAATCAAAATGTTAACTTAGCGAATTGTATATGACTACAGTAAGCACGGCTATGAACCATCTGTTTGTGGAAAATATTTTGTGTTGTAGCTCCATAGCTAAAAGAAGAGACGACCATAGAAAATCCTCGCGGACTAAATCGAAGGATAGAGGGCATAGGACGTAGCCCAAGGGATCCAGCAAACCGGGTGAACGCCCTTTATAGACTACCCTCTACAACGCCTATATTAAAGTAGAAGAGATTTTAAAAAAGAATGTTTTTTGAATTATATTGTAACCAAGGCAATTTGATTGTTAAGTCACTTTTAAGAAATTATTGGAAATATGAAGTCGCAAAGAAAGAAAGCATATTTTATTATCACCTCGCTCGACTCCAAGAATCCTTAAGAATCCAAGGAGCTTCGAAACAATAATGATATAACTATTTTTGATTTAGTTCTACAAAGATATCGTTATTCTTTAATATGTGAATTTAGTCACTTTTGTCAAAAACTCGCAATATTATACCTTATCGATGAATCCGTACATGATTGCCTTCCGTCGGTCCTGCCTGCGACTCTCAGACGTCAGATTGTAGATGAAGTCGGGGTGCAGCCACGGCTGGAGCGCGCGGTTGGCGCAACTCCTGAATGCGGCGTGGAAAGCTTTCATGAACGGGTGCTGTGGATTCTTCTGTATCCCCACGTCCAGGCCGAGCGTCGTCTCTACAGAATAAAATAACTAATGTGAGGTGTACGAAGCTGGAATAGCAATTAATACGCTATTAATAACCTAGGCCATCTCAGTGCTAGTGAGATACCGAATTCACTCATGCTTAGCTACTTGCTTCTCAAGTCCATCGTTGCCGATTTGGGATAAAATTGCACCTAAGCCACTAGGTGATGCATCTACAGTCAAAATAACTTTTGCGTCGGAATTATAATGAGCTAGAACTTGATCTGAAGCAAGATAGTTTTTTATTTTTGTAAACGCCTCACTATGCATCGGACCGCAATTCCATTCACAACCCTCTTTTAACAAATCGTAAAGGGGGCTTAATATCGTCGTGGCACCAGGCACAAAACTTCTATAGTAGTTAACTAGACCCAAAAACGAGTGTAGCTGACATACATTAGTCGGAATCGGCGCTTCTAAAATAGCTTTAACCTTTAGAAGAGATTTTTTAAAGCCGTCTTTGTTAATGATGTACCCCAAATAACTAATTTCATCTTTTTTCTCTGCAACGTTAACCCTGCGTTCTGCAGTCTTTGAAGCACCGCATATAACGGTTCATATGCTCCGGATCGGTGGCGCCGGTTACTAGAACGTCGTCTTACAAGCAAAGTACACCGTTCATTCCCGACAGCACACCCTCTTTGCTCGCTGGAAAATAGCCGGCGCGCAGCTAGCCCGAAGACTAACCGAGTGTACTTATATATACCGCAATGATTATTTATTGCAAGTATTTTTTTGCGAATCGTTCCTAAATCGCAACGAAATCGACTCATTTTTGAAGCAGTTGGTGACAGTGATGAAAAGTGGGTCACTTATGATAACTTCAAGAGAAAACGATCATAGTCCAAGCGCGGTAAGCCGACGGAAACGGTGGCCAAGACGGGTGCGACGGACAGGAAGGCTTTGTTGTGTGTTTGTTGGGATTGGCTGGGAATTATCTATTAAAGTTGCTCTCTTAGGGTAAAACTCTTAATCAGGAAGCTCTTAATAGGAGAGGATATTACGTTCCATCAGAACAACGGCAGGCCCCACACATCAATAGTGCCTCGCCAGAAGCTTCAGGAGCTTGGTTGGGAGGTTCTTAAGCATTCACCTCATAGTCTGAATTTGGCACCATTTTTTCCTGTCCATGGTGAACTATTTTGCCGGTGAAAAATTTGCTTCAAGAGAGGCCTGTAAAATCTGTCTCAGTTTTTCCCAATAGGAAAGAGGGCTTTTATGAGGCACAATGATATTACCTTCAAAATGGCAAAAAGTCACCGATCAAACGGTAAATCGGATCTTTCCAACTATTCCAATTCAAATTTCAAATTCAAGCTATAGTAATTAAACTTGCAATTTCATGCTAAAATAATGGAATTCTTTTTACTACACCTAATAATATTATAAAAAATACTTATATTTTGGACCTGATTAATCATGTCTACAGGTCATGTATTAAGTTTCGGAATTTGGCCATCGTTTGGAACACAATAATATACTCGTAATACGACTGTTTGTGTCTAACTTTGTGTGAGTCTGTGTATGTCTAACTCGTATAACTATTTAGCCAGACACAATTATCGATTAAAAACTTTCCCGAGTCACACTCGATTCTGAAGATAAAAAACGTAACGGGTTCCCAGATAACCGTTTATGCTGCACGATTACATTATGATGAAACATACCACAAATTGAATCCAGCGCGTAAGCGCTGATGTAATCCAAGCACGAGAAGTTGCCTCGTCCCACAACCGATTCCAACTTCCCAACGGTGATCTTACTCTGTCGGTCAAAGACTAACATAAATCTTTTGACATTTCTCGGTTGAAAAGCGGGTTCTAGGATCTTACGACGTCGGACCCACTCCTTATCTAAAAAGACACATGAACTTTTGACCCCCACGCATTAAAAGGTATACACGGAGACAATAAATATAATGAATATAAATTATAACATCAAGAATCTGTAACATTAATTACTTATTACTATTCAAATATAACTTACGTGGAGCGAAGATCGTTCCATCACCGATGAATTGTTTTACGAACCTATGAATTCCGTCTCTATGAAGAGAAGATTTCAGCACGACGACAGCTAGCTTGGGGTCCGATATCACTGCAACAGATCACATTACTGAACGAAAGGTAGTCGTCAATTTGAGTTAAAACATGTACATGTTCTTGATGTGCCTAATATCCTCGAGACCACTCCTCTTAAGTTTTTTTTAAATACTTCTAAAATGGCGCGGACATTTAGCTTGTGGTTAACAAGAAAAAACACCAAAAAGGAGATATTTGAAATCAAAGTGACCAGGAAGATAAAACGCCAATTTCATATGTAAGAAGTACGAAATAGAGACTGCAAGTGTAATCGTGATGCTGCACTCACCCACGGCAAAGCGGTTCCCCATCCACACGCTCGTCATGCCGTACTGGTGCGAGCTTGCCTCCATCCCCGCGTTCAGTATCAACTTCATACGATCTGAAAGTGGGAATCTTGTATTGTAGTGGTACCTGTATAAGTCGAGTCACGCTTTGTGACGATACGTCGTTCGAAAATAACGAAATAGCGATGGTCCGACACCACACTGGTAACATCGTTGTTAATATATCAACAAGTTTGCCGACTTGCGCGCAAGACCGTCATCCACTTATATTTTGCGATAAATATTCCCAAGATATTAATACTCGAAACAATAAACGTTGGTACTACGACTATTATGCGGTTAGAGGGAAATAATATTTTATAATATCTCTTAAAGTCCAAGTAACTTTGTTATGGATAAAAAATATATTAAATTCTTAGTGTATACGGGTTTCATTTCTCAACGGGACGTAATTTACTTCGTCAATGTCCAAAAGCTTCCAAAATTAAAAGTTATAGATTGTATGTTTCAAAATTTCACAAAACTCTATACACATATGTATATTGAGAGAGAGAGAGAGAGAGTGTGAGAGAGAGAGAGAGAGAGAGATAAGGAACATTAACATAACCTACATTCCAAACTCGTTGTTTTGTAGCTACTTGGGTTATTAAGGTTGTTGGAGCCGAGCGAGGGGATAATAAAAGTACTTTTCTTTCTTATGCGACTTTATATATTTTAGAATTTCTTCAAAGTCATTCATTCCATGGTTACAACATACTTCAACAACAATCGTTTCCAAGAGCCTCGAAAGAGGTTCTTTACGCCTAAACACTCGTTAACGTTTTACTTTCTTTCGTAAATATTACATATTTCTCGAGACTACCAGAAGACATATCAGCTACATTAAAGTCATGTTGCTGAATTGATGTCACTGATATGGCATGATTAATGTAATTACGATAGCAATAATATGCTAACATGACAAAACACTTTGCTAATAATTCAGTTGATGCTCAATTTGAATCAAACCTCCAGGATACACCAGATTTAAGAGTTTCTAATAACTTCACCATATAGACTATTTAGGATAAAGTTATTCGTTGGGCGTTAGCATAACTCCATGCGTTTAGAAAAAAAGAAATTGTGATACCTTCCTCGCTTGCGATAAATTTCCAGCTGTGCCCTAACACCGGCACGTACAGAAGCTTGGTGGATAGCTTCCGGTGCAGGTCTACGAACCGGCGCGGCTTCCAGCGGTCCAGCACCAGCACCACCAACAGCACCACCAGCAGCACCAGCAGCACCAGCACCGCCGACACCATTGTTGGCTATGATACAATATAAATTCACACAATTTAATTTATATAACGTCGGGGCGTATAAAAAAGCCGTGTTCTCCAACGTGCGAACCAAATTAAATCAACCGTCCGTGCGACTTTATTAGATATTGTTTTACTTTAAGTTTCTCGTATTTTTCCAAGCAATTATTATAACAATTTTTTTTTAATCTATTCTAATATATAAAGTTAAAGAGTTTGTTTGTTTGCTTGCTTGAATGCGCTAATCTTAGGAACTACTGGTCCGATGTGAAAATTTCTCAGACTTAGATAGCCCATTTATCGAGAAAGGCTGTAGGTAATATATCATTACGAATGATGAGATATGAATTTATTTTTTTACTTACTCTAGTTTCATATTTCTCGAGTGATAATTTTGCATACACGTATTTAAAGGTGTACCTACATAAAATACGTGTATGCAGAACGTAAATGTGGACATAAAAGCTACAGAAAGAGATGTCATTTATTTGACTATTTACTACATTCTATTATTCTATAATATTCCCGTTCCCGTCCCGTTCCCGTTCCCTTCCCTTCATCGCGTACCAGATAATAATCATAGATCAACTGATGTACCAATATTAATAGATTACTTATAACCAGCAATTTTAAAATGTAGACTGATTAATTGTTAGTGTTTAAAAATCTTATGTGAATATAGTGTGATGTGTCTAAAAAATATTTTCTTTCTTCTTACTTTCTTTCAATTCGTTTAACAATGGAGGCCTTCCACAGCCAGGAGCTGATTTATATTACTTGTGCGAAGTTTTAAAATAAATTCAGTTAAATTTATTAGGCGGTCAAAGCGGTAAATTTGTCAAATTGTACCTAATATTATAACCTTCACTGGATGAACTTTTTCGAGATAAACTATAAAACTCAAAGACAATATATAATTAAAATGGTTTTTGTTATTTAAATGAATAAATATCAAAAAACACAATTTATATCTGTCGTGTTATAATTATTTGAACTGAACAAAAAGCTGTTTAGTATACTAATTAATAGAGTTTTTGTAATTAATTAAGGGCTCTTCCTTCGTCAAGTCGTTGTAGTCTCCAAAATATGGTAAAAACTTGTAAAATGAGTAAGTTAAAACCGGGATGGATGCCTCACTTTTTGAGATACGCTCCTGATTTTATATTAATAATTTCTATGGGCACACATAACAATGTGTGTGTTATGAAAACTGTATGTTGATGAGTTTTAGTTGTTTGGTCATTATTTGAATACGAGTGTTACCTATAACACAGGCATTAAGTTTTCTACCTTAGGAACAGACGTCCGTGTGTCATATAGTCCTATATATTTATTTATATGTGGAAAATGTATCACCTTTAAAGAATGAAGCATACAATTACATATTAAAGCGTCTTATACGTTTTCAAAGGCAAGCAAACTCACGGGCCACAACTATAAAATAAATGTAGAGTCTAACTTCACCTTTCTCTTGAACTTGAGTTCCTGACTATCGATTATTGAGTACAATCAATTTGATTCAAGCAAAAAACAGGTTTCTTCATACGTTTGTTAAAATTTACTGTTAAAATTATAATTGTCGACGTTACCTTCGCTTTCTCTAGATATTTCACTCGTAATTTGAAGTCTCTATGGTTGAGCGCTGGACGGGGTGGACTGAATTCTGTAAGGTACCCGGTTCAAAACTCGACAACAATGGGATATTATCGTAGCCACTCTTAAAACAAGGTTTTAATAAAGCGTTATCCCGGTCTAGTCATAGGGTCAGGTAAAATTGCAGATGTGGCTGTGGGACGAGTTAAGATGGCCGATCTGACGTCATCCCCGAAATCCCCACAATTTCACGACTAGTATCACTCAGTGACATTAATCGGGCTCCATTGTTTCACGTGCCTTTCGAAACACGGAGGAGGTCCTATATTTGAAAACCAATGTTAGTATATGCTACCCATCCATCAGCCGGCTGCGGTAAAAACTGCTTAACCTAGTGATCGACTCAAATGCCGGCCACTGATTAAACTACGAACTCATCATCTCAAAATCTCAAATAGAATTTTTATATTTATAAGTAAGCTTGTCTCTTGGAAGTCCCTAAGTCGTATTGGTCTCTCACTTACAAAAAGGTAAATCACATGTCGTGTCCGCCCCTTGCCAAATAAAAATATTCGTAAACACATCCCTAAGAATTTCATAAAGATGAATATCGATATATACGAACGAAACGACGATAAGAACAGCCTTAGCAACGTTGTAAAAGTCGTATGAATGAAAACATAAGTTTTGCGTGTCTACTGACATGTTAACTCATGTCCTAACACGTTTTACTAGTTACGCCTCGATACAACTTGCCATACAATTGGCTAAAATCTCACAGGTACATAATCTGATATCTATGGTTGAAGCGATGCTATGCATACGTCTATACAATCATTCAAATCAAATCAAAACATGGCTGACCCGTTGGCGCAGTGGGCAGTGACCCGCCTATTGCTCCGGGGGTCGTGGGTTCGATTCCCACCTTGAGTCTGGGTGTATTATCCATATGTATGTATTTATATATTTCTATTAAATATACATATTTTTAAGTTGCTTTAAGTTGTATTTTTTATCGCAACACTTAATTTTGCACAAATCCATACACTGTTTGCTTTAGCAAGGACCGTGAATTCAATTACCTTTCTATATCAGCGTTCTTATGCAAATTCTGTATATATTCTTTAGTTCTTCAATTGGATGGTATTGAACAATGAGTAGTCAAGTCACACTGAATATTATGCCGGAGCCAGACATAGCTCAAAGTGTGTGTATATTTTTGTCCTTGAAGGCTGCAAACTTTGACAGAACTTCGCGCAGCTACATAATGTCCCCGGCCACACTATATGATCATTCAAATGAAGTTATGTCTGGCTCCGGCATTATTATTATACTTTAATCTTGAAGGTATTTGTATTGTAGCGTTTTCGGTAAGCGATTCATAGTAATTCACACGGTTGTGAAGTTCTGTATATCAAAGTGGTGGCGGTCTAATTTAGAGTTCTGACGCCATGTTCGGTGAGAAAATTTATCTGCGGTTATTATTTATTTATTACTAGTAGACACGACACACGTTGTTGTGCCTGAGCTCGTCTGCTATAAGCAGATTTATAAGTTTTATCCATATTTGTTGAAATTAGTTGGATGCTTTTTTTTTGGTCATGTTATGTTGCCAAGATTCATATCTTTCATTCACCATTCACCGCACAATCTCCTTTAGGTCTTCTCCATAAAACATGACACAAACCGAATATTGTTTGAAATAATAATTTTACATGAAACGGCTGTCAAAAAGTCTAGTACGAACGTCTTTTACTATAGTAGCAACCATTGCATTTTTAGTATTTGTTAATAATCTTTCGACTTTTTCTTTCTATTGAAGATTATACTACTATATAATAATAATATACTTGGTAATTACAACAAATATGATTAGGTTCAAATTTATTAGGATTTTAATTTGATTTGATTTTTGCCCATTGACACATTATTGCATAACACCATCCAATTATGCGAATAGTTATTTTTATAACCAAGCTTGTCAGTAACTGTTCTTGAAAATGTACTCTCAACTTAGATATCACGTTACCGCTTTATGATGCATCTATTTGATCATTTAATACCATTTTTCGCACATTACATGCTAGGTTTATTTCAGGCAAACATATATAACACGGTAGATTTATTCCACGTTATAGGAAAACGCGTTGTAGGAGTATTCTCGTACAACGCGCTTGTACGGCCCCGATTGTGAATAATATAATATTATATATATTACTAGCTGTACTCCGCGACTTCGTCTGCGTGGGCCACCCTTATCAAGCGTGTTTTTAAGATGTGAAACTGTTTATAGAAACTTCGTCCGTCTGCTTCGCGGCCATTTTTTTGTTTTCACACAGAAATGCATGTGTAAGTGTGTGTGTGTGTATAATGTTAACATTAACGTCGAAATGCCGCAAAATGTCTATTGTTGCATTCATAACTCGAAACCTCAAAAATGTCAGCATTAACTGGCGGAGTATCACTCGTTACAGAGCAAACAACAATTTCGAGATAAAAAAAAATTACATTTTTGGAAAAAGTAACCAAACTGCTTAATTAACATATTCTGCCTCTATCATCGGAATCTGATGTGACAGACAGGGCGAAGTGGAGACAGAAAATTAGGAACGCTGACCCCCACCATCATGTGGGATACATAGCCAACCAAAGAGAGATGGACATATTTTCTTTCTCTCTTCTGCAAGAAAGCTCTAGAAATATTTTGGGTGTTTATCCGACGGTTCAATACCGAGATGGGTGTAATAGGAATCCAACCTATATCCTCCTCAAACAGCCCTCCAACCGGTAAAGCCATAAAAGTCAGGTTTAAAATTTAACGTCTTAATATATGACAAGAAGTAAGTCTGGCAAAAATAATAATTATCAATTTCATATTCTGAAGTCTGTGGCAAAGTTTGAGGCTTTCGATAAGTTAATAAGTTAAAGCAGTAAAGTATGAAAAACTTTGTTAGTTTTCTCGAGAGTCCACTCAAAGTTGTAATTTATTATTATAAAGTTTAAAAGTAAAATGAGCACTTTGAAAATCGAATGAATTATTCAGTCTGAAAAGAACAAAGTTAAAGAAAGTTTTCAATAAAACACTCCGTGAGGTAATGCGTATTAAGCAGGGACAAGATTTGCGTATGTGGGGTATTTAAGACCACCTGCGGGCTAACAAGTGCATTATAATTGATTTTAACGTTAGCACTAATGTTTGAAAGGAACTGAAAAAAAGATTGTTTGATGCTGGCCAAGGATAAACATTAATTGACAAAATTAAGCCTTTATCCTTAGCCCATCTGTAGGATGAGAGAAGCTAATTAAAAAAATACTATGTATATAAAAATAATCCAATGACAAATGTTGTTGAGGTGGTCGTAGGTTAATCAGAGGCCGGAATTTCAGTCAATCGCTAGGTTAAGTAACTCTTACCGCGGCCAGGTGATAGATGGGTGACCCATTTTAACACTGGTTTTCAAAAAGTCTACTTCCTTTATGTTGTTGCCCTAGGTATGTAAATCGGTGGCCTTGAAGATACCGTATACCTCAGTATTTGGCATTAATTTCAATTTTATAGCTCAACGAGTTTCTAAGAAAAAGGGGTCATTTTTAATATCCTTATAATGTCTACTACATAAACAGGTAACGGTCATCTATTTCTAAATATTAATTATACAAGTGTGGCCCGCCTGCATTTCATTTTTTTTTTAACTATGTGGCCCTTGCCTACCAAAAGGTTGACGACCTCTGACCTTTGTAATGGAGACGACGTCGCAGGGTACAGCTAGTTATAAATGTCATGCATGCTAAACTTCTTTTTATTGCTTATGGTTTTACTCAGCTGGGGATCAAATACCTACTACTCGTGTGGTAGACGCATACGCAATGGACATTGTAAGGTTTCGAATAATTTTATCGTTATAAGACTGTTAATTGACTAAATATGCAAAGTGTCAGCCAATTGGGGATGTGGACCAATTATGGCCCACCTGGTATGGAAGGGACTCGCTTGAGTCGCTTGCCGTAACGGGGGACATTCTCGGAGAGAGATCAGAGGAATCAACAAGGCCCAGGAAAAGGCTTGAGTTGTGATTTGAGCTGTTGATGAAAATATTTAAGTGAATTGTGACGTAAACAGTTGCTAGGGAAGGTGCACCTGACACTTTTCCACTCTGATCGGAGCAACTCTTGCACTATAAACACTGTTCTGAAAAGGTTTCTTTTAAAATGTCGTAGCGAATAAGGTAGCATTTAAGTATTTTGTATACAGTGACGTTTTGGTACAAGCCCTTTAGTGTATATCTTATTGTAATACCGTGACTGCCGGCCGTCAACACGCGATCTGCAAGTTGTATATAATGATACGAATTTAATTAAACAAAAAAAAATGAAATTTGTTATCGACTGAACTGTTCTGTTAATTTATAAGTCTCATATATGTATAGTTTTATTAATAAGTTAGAGAATTTCATATTGATGTTTAACATTGGGCCCCGTTCCACAATGTCGTGGTGAAGTGATGGTCCTTCAGCGTTGGTTAGGCATAACTACCATGAAACTATATACGTACCATGTCATGGTAGACTTTGAGTGAGGCACCAAGGCTCAGTAACTGGTTGTTATTGCCAACCATTTAGGCTGTAAGTGCATTATAAATATTTTAGTTTTGTTTCACGTTATATAGATAATTATTTTCAAAGAGTTTTACTCTTTAAATTTTTGGTTGATAAACCGTTATTGAGATGATTAAATTCTTACATTCATGTGCCTCCCTGTTATATCGAGAATATCTGTTAATTCTGTTCAGTTTACGAAACTAAATTATTTTGTAATTTCGATCAAACCGAAAGTTATGCAAATATTTTTTGAAGTGAGCACCGTTACAAATTTTAATTTATTACTCTTTTTTTTGACATTCTTGAACTTGCCGTTGGAGAACATGCAAACATCTACATGTTGGACGATCAAAGTCTAAAACAAGTAATAATGAGCCAGTTTTTTATGTAGAAAAATTATAACACAGTGTAAAATGACAACAGGTTCACGTTTTAATTCAGAGCCCTACCTCACCGCGACGTCGCCGGCTACGTATCCAAATTGGTACTACATTTTAATATAAATTATAATATAATATATATAAACCGGTACTAAATTTTAATATAAATTATGTTAAAATTTAGTCCGGTACAGTTTGGCGACGTCGCCAAATTGGAAATATGGCCACGAGGACTAGTGGCTAACCTATTCGTAACGGCAGGTATGGCTACGTTACTGGCGACGTCGCCATGGCGTCTCGGTGAGATATAGCTCTTATATGTAAAATTGTAACTAGATGTTACAATCATCATACCTCAATCATAACTAATGAATGATGTCAATTTCAACGCGTTCTTAAATAACAGCTGCATATTTTAAGAAAAAAATCACACCGTAATTCCAATTAAAATAAACAGACAGGCAGATTCTAATGATGTACGCTATAACTAATATTACAGTTATTAAAAAAAAACATTTGCAGACACATCAATCTATATACATATATAAAAAAATTAAAGGTCACCCATCGCGAAATCTCCGAAACCGCAGGATATATAGAGATGAAATTTGGCAGAGAGATAGTTTTGAATTAGTAGACATCCGCTAAGAACGGAATGTTGGATAGAGCCATAGTAAGGAGGTCTTAAGGGTCTAGCAAATTTAATTTGACGCGGACGAAATCGCGGGAAACAGGTAGTTTTATTTATTTGTATAGAAAACCTCGGTAATAAAAACAGAGTTATTTTGTTATGAACTCACGGGATTTTTATGTTTACAATAACGACAAAGTAAACAGAGAAACGGGACAAAAATCGGCGGTTTTATATCCTCTTTTTATTGTCCGACAGCAGTGATATGTAAAGCTGTTTACCTTATCACATCCATGTTTTGTAAAATATCATCTATCCCTTTTATAAATTTATAAAAAATCGTAAACTGTCGACGGATAGCGATCTTTTGCACCTATCGTATTTTTGTATAATTATCTATTCTGTTTTTCAATCTTTTTTTAAAAAGAATATTAGGTATTCTTTTTAAGTATGTCTAATATTCCCTTTTCCCCTCCTACTAAGCTTAAATTAAACGCTTGTATTAGGAGTAGGGGTCGTTTCGGCAATTACCCGAACAAACAGACGGACAAAAAATGTTTTAATTATACAAACTTGTCCGGCCAATAACGAAAAAAAATTGTGTATAAGAGGCGTCTGTTACCTATAACACAGGCATCAAGTTGTCTACCTTAGGAACAGACGTTTGTGTGTCATATAGTCCTGTATATATTTATTTGTGTATACATTTAAAAAAAAAGTTGTTGTAAACCCAAATACCCAGTTTTACAGTAGAGCGTTACAAACAGGTAAATCGTAATATAATAGTCACTTTTTAATAAATTTTTGTATACAATAATGAACATATAACTGTATACAAAAATATGTTAATTAATGACGATTTTATTTTAAAGTAGCGAACCCAGCAGTCGATGTTCGGCCCGAACGTTGGGCTACTTGCTATTTACTTCTATTAGCCTATTTCATCTCTGTTCAGGTTCTCGTTCTCGGTCTCGGTCCCGTACCCTATCCCGTTCCCGTCCCCGTAAGTTCAAATTGACTCTACATTTTAGTTATGAAACGTTTGTATGGGAAAAAGAAAAGGGCTGTTTTTAGGGTTCTCCCGGTAATTATTCGATATTTCTCGCCGTAAAAACCATCCTTTGACTACAACGAACATTTTTTAAGAAGAATTGGTTAAATTGGTCCTGACGTTGTTAAGTTATGCGCTTACCAATACATTTTGCGATTCATTTATATATATATAGAGATTACATGTTTATAACTCTACATGTTTATAGCTATACCGTGAAGTTGGGAATATGGGGTTACAACAGTTTACGTAGGAAGTTTTGAAATACTTTATGGTTACGATGTGTACACAAGATATGGAGGATATTTTTTTCAGTAATAAATATACATATCGGTCACGTGTGCTGTGATATAGGCGGGCAGATTAAAATTAATGTTTTCAACCACATGTGCTCCAACTCTGCATATTTGGCAGTTCGAATAACACGGGACGAGTAGTTTATACAAACTAGCTAAAACCCGCAACTTGGTACGGGAGTTTTGTAAAATTTTCAATAGAATTACCACGTTCAAAGTACTATTCGTGAATTAAGTTAAAATTTAGACATTTGACATAATCTAATTGTGGCTTTGGTGCAACTATTCTTAAATGACGCAGGTATCTGATGTCAAAGTGAAGTAAAATTAAAACTAACTTAATGTTATTTGATAAGCTACATATAATGTTGAAAAAAAATTGTGATAAAATAGTCAATTTATTAAGAAAATGCGAGTTAAAAACGAAGCCTCTTTAAATTAAAAGACCACAAATAAAACAAGACGATAAGCAAAAAATATCAGAAATTGCATTTAATTATATGCTTGCAAGTTGCGCTTAACAATCTTATTTAATATAATATGTTATTACAAATAAGAATGTGCTAATATGAATTATAAATATATGAACTTACTAAAGTAAAACCGCACGCACACCAATGCCAAACGATTTACACACACATGTATACATTTTACTTTAGGATAGTGTCTTGAAGCGAATTCATGACGACCGTTTGTATATTAATTGTCAAATATAAAATGTCTTTGTAACAAAGAATTAAAATTTTAGTGTACAATTTTAAATAAAGTATATGGGTACGCAAATCTAAAGAATTTAGACCAGTCGGCGATCGTTAGTTAGTTAGAATTACGTCAGATTTTTATTCAAGAGACTTATTTAATACATTTGTTTTTATTAGAAGTTTATTTTCTTTATGATCTAGCTGCGGAATCAGCGTTGATTGCCACATCCGGTTGCGGTTTTTAAAAGGATTGCGGTGATATGCGGTAAGAACTAGCCAACTTATGTGAGATCAAAGGCATTCTAAGATGTTTTGTGTCTGTGGATACTTGCAATAATTTCGCACACCCAAAAACAACAATCAAAGCTATAAACCTACTGAACGAAATTTTTGAAATACTTAAAAAATGGGTCATTCGAGTTAAGTGAGTAACGTACTCACATTATTAATATTTGCAGTTATTTATGTGGTACAGTTATTCGGTTATTAATATTTGGATATTTTCAAGCGACGCGATATAATTTTTTTAAGTAGGCGACGAAATGTTTTAATCATTTTCCGTACTGAGCTGTTAGTATTACTCTTCGTGTATGCGAAAGAGGAAGATTCTTTCGTATTCGTCGCTCAGGTGTTAAAGGACCAGTTATTTGGATATTCATATTTATTATAAATAATTTCTATATAATTAAAAAATTCAATAATTTCTATATAACTAAAAATAAATTCCCAAAGTTTATGTACGCGCATAACTTCCGAACAACTGCGACAAAATTGTTAATTTTTTTGTTGTTGTGTTCGTTATTGTCAAGTCAAGGTTTGTATGCTGTTCGTCTGTAATGAGTAATTTTCAAACAGTTATCTATAGAGTATACTCTATACTAATAAATAAAGCTGAAGAGTTTGTTTGTTTCTTTGCTTGTACGCGCTAATCTTAGGAACTACTGGTCCGATTTGAAAAAGACTTTCAGTGTTAGATAGTCCATCTATCAAGGCAGGTTGTAAAACCTCAAGCTAAAATTGAATCTGTTTTTTAACCTAATTTTAAGCGTATAAAGTCGCAGGCACAGCTAGGGCCAAATAAATGAGGAATAACATAGACTACTTTACTATTAGGAAAGTATTTAGATTTCCGCACAAAGATAATTAAAACTCTCATAGTCTTTAAATTTGAGCCTCAATAGCTCAACGGTATAGGGTATGGACTGAAATCCGCAAGGTACCTTTTCAAACCCCACCGCCGTTAGGGTATTGTCGCCGCCACTCCTAATACAAACTTTTAATTTAAGCTTAGTGGGAGGGGGAAAAGGGAATATTAGAAATACCTAAAAAGTATTCCTAATATTCTTTAAGACAAAAAGTTCGTCACCATCATCCATAACCGTCATCCTAGCCAATCTCTCCTCGAGCCAATCTGGTTCAAATTGGACCAACGACTAATACCATATATGAGCCCTACATTAACATGGAGCAAAGTCTTTATCCCCTAATTTTTATTACTAACCCCAATAATTTGCTGTCAAACTCCATGTCGGTACAGAATGGATGTTCTTATACTGGGCGGATTTTCCATGTAATCTATTAAAAACTTCGGACAATTTTGCAACCGGTGCTAACTTTGCAACGGGGCGGGGCCCCTGCTTTTTTGCCAGGCCCTAATTTATTTTGGACCTTTGAACGGGAGAAATTATAAGCAAATGGACGTTTTTAATTTCCACTTTTGTCAATAAAAATGTCATTTTAGTCGCGCAATAAATCCAGTTTAATTACCCTCTGCGCAGATATTTTTTGATGTCGTTTCGCATTTGGGGGTTTATTGATGATAAGTATTTTGTATACAAGAAAAACATAATGACTTACTTAGAAGATTTTTTGTAAAGAAATCTAAAAGCCTGAAGACGAAAGAGAAGAGATAGAGGGAAGAGAGAGTGAGACGAAAAGAACTCCCACTAAACCCCAACTAAAATTGTATGCCAACCCCTGTAAGAAGGCATAGAAAAAAAAATATAACTTAAAGTAATAAATGAGTAATAAAAATATTGTTATATTATAACCTAATGTTCGAAATTAAAAAAAAAACTTTTCACAAACGTCGGTGTTTTCGTTTAAAATGAATATTGACAACAACAATCTTTATCTCTCTTCCCCCTCCCATGGAGGGGGAATACCTATCGAAATCCCGCTGATATTACGGCAAATGTTCCCGACATTGAATAGGCTTTTATAAAAGAGTCTAGACGTTTGTTCCTTTTTCAATATAAAAGAAATTAAAACAACCTACGCGAACAATATAATCCGTATCTATTCAATTTTTGTGGGACAATACAAAATGTAATATTTCATTTAGTCGATATAGATGTAGGTACTTCATACCTCGCACAATTCCTCTGTGGAATCAATTACCAGGTGAATCAATTAGAAAAATATGAGGCCCATAACTTATATTTACAAGTATAAATTATAAAATATTCCAAACATTATTTGTAAAAGCTCGGAATGTCACTGAAAATAAAAAGAAAACGCAAACAGCTTAATTGATACCGAGGATGACGTCAGATGGCAATCGGTCATCTTAACTCGCCCCGCAGCCATATTCTCTGGAAGCTAAACGAACCCTGGTACTTAATTGGGATAACACTAGGAACAAGAAGATGATTGGATTGGAAATAAGTGAATCCTGAACAAAAAGCAGTATTCTATAGAAATGATAGTAAAACTTTTAAAGTCAATATCGGAATAAACTCAAATTGAAGAAAGAAATTCCGATCGAAACGAGGCATAACTTTTATTTGCAGTTCCTCTTGTTTCCAGTTATTTAACTGGAGAGAAACGCAACAATTTTATAAGCAGAAATCACTCTTATCATCTTCGTATCTTACCACAGATGAAGTACAATGTCGTAGACATCATCGTTATCATCCATAGCCCTTTTTATCTCACTTCTAGGTCTAGGCCTCACCCCGTTTGTACCACTCTTTAAGGTCTCGACCCAATCTGGACCACGTTCGTCTCGCGACAGATTTATTATGTCGTCCTTGTTTTGTAGACATATCTAGACAGATGTGTGCCATTCATAGGCCCTAGCACAAACATTCTCGATAGTTTTACTTACTTTTACGTTAAAAACGAATATCAACTGCAACATTAATGCTAACCTTGTACAGAAATGAGTTGCTAAATACAGCTGGTACGAATGAAATCAGAACTCGCACGTATCGAATTCTCGACTTTGAAGCTATGTAAGTCGTGTAAAATGGAAGCATGAACCTTCATTTGACATTTAGTATCGAACGAAAAAGTAAGTGAAACTATCTAGAATCTTTGTGCTAGGCCCTCTTTTTATGATAATGTAGTAAACATCTGTGATGCAGGTATGTGATTTAGATTTGATAACAAACGGTAAACACACTCACGTGGTTTACTGTTCCGTATTTGTAGTGGCTAACCCTTTTTGTCGACAGAGATAGTAACGTCTCTTGTTTAGCTTGTTATTATATGTACATATTTGTTTATAAACGTTAAAGGCGAAGGAAAGAAAAAGACCTTGCACGGCTTCAATTTTCTTCAACTCCCAAGAGGGAAAGAGAAAGTTCAAACATCGACAACCTGTAGTAACACAACTAGAATTTAGTACTGCACACCCCCCTATAACACGGTACTCTTATAAAAATGTAATATTATTGTATAACATTTAATATTATCTATATATATAAAAGAAAGTCGTGTTAGTTACACCACTTATAACTCAAGAACGGCAGAACAGATTTGGCTGAATGTGTGTACTCATAAATTTAATTGATTGTCTCGGCGGATGAGTAGGGTACTTAGTAATACAGTGCGCCTAACACAGATAAGCCCGGGCGGGTCGCTAGTATTCTAATAAATAGAAATTTATAACAATTAAATGTCATAGCACATGAATGGGCCGATATCACAGAATGCGCGCTCGCTCAGTACCGCATACATACTTGTCTGCGCGCCAAATATTTTAATTGCCGTCGAAGGCAATCTAAAAGGGTGTCGTTCTTCGTTAGGGTTCACAACGTTTACTTTAAACATTGCATATAATTGCCCAGTGACGTGTTTTCATGTAGTCGCGAAAGCCTAGCTTGTGTTGCTAAAACCATTGCTATAGAGAAATAATTATCAAATTGATAATTATTTCTCGATAGCAATGGTCGGGGAGCCCAAAGGGAATAATGCGCCGTACTCAAGCGCGTCAGAAAACCATATAGGGAGAATTCTTGCACTCTGTAAGGTGGGGTACACCAAATATGAACTCTTAATATAGGGGGGTTCTTTATAACCCTTTAGAAAAATTCGGGCCTGTCAAATTAAGATAAGGTACATTAATTACACTAAGATAAGTTTACATTTCAATAATGTAACGGATTCAGCGTGAAATCAGAAAATGGGAGTGTCACAAAGTTGTATAAAAAACTTCCGCTCGTCGGTTATCACATATTAGAGCGCGATTAATTTCTTTTTTAATGTGAAGGAAATCCTTTAAGGATTACGGCAAAAGATATAATCTGTCGATTTTCTCAATGCAATATAGCTAAAACATGTTTTTTTTTTTATTAACACACTACATAAAGTATTTAAAAGAAACTGCCGTTGATTGTTTGACTGTGTGACATCACACCGGGGGGAGGTTGCAAAAATGTACAATCTTTGACAAGGACGGGGGAGGAGGTAAAAAATAGTAAAATTCGTGTTACTTAACTTATGATAGCTCCTAAGGATCGCACCAAAATAAGGAGATAGGATAGCAAAGATTATTTGTAAAGTAAACAAATAAAATACGTGAATTTTACGAAAATTGCGTGCACGGAAGTGTATGAAATTTGGCATAATCGTAGTTCATACGAATAAAGGTGTACGAATGCTCATATTTTTTTATAATAAGCAATATTAATATATTGAGTTATTAAAATAAAACCACAGGTACAACAATGCTACAAGAGTTTCACCATATACACACACTAAATTGTATGATGTCAAAGCGTAATTGTGACAACCGTATGTTATATTAATTGTCAAATTTTATTTTTGAATTGAACAATATATGTCATTTTACGCAAAAAGGTTTGTGGGCGAATTTCAACCAGCCAGCGATCTCTATTACAAGTAAACACTCATCTTTAATTACTATTCTTAATTAGTATATTTATTTACAGCCAAAGTAATTTTCATACCTTAAACGAATTATGTCTCGTTTGGCGGGCCTGGATTGCTTAGGGGATTAAATGGTTTTCAGCCAGTAGTGTATTTCTCCATATCTAACCTAACCTTAGTTTGACTTGACAAATACACTTAGAAGCAAAATCACACAATTATGATTCTTTATATAACTATATAAAAATACTTTTTATTCCATTCTAGCGGTCCGACCCGGCTGCGCGGGTATTTATATTGCCAAAGTTGTCATACGGATCCCTAACTATTTTGAAAATATTCTATCGCCTATGTTCAACAGAGATAATGTGGGATACTACTATGATAATCACTATTGAAGGAATTTTTAAACCAATGCAGTAGCTTCACAGCTTATTGCAATGCAAAGAAACAATCAAAACTTTCCTCTTTATAATATTAGTATAGATAATTTATTAATTCTGTTTATTACTGAGGGTAATAGCTTTATTGCGTGGAAATAGAATTTTGCTAAGAATAAAGTAGACTATGTTATTCCTTTATACATTGAATAGAATAGAATAGATTATACATTAGCAATTTGCCAGTAAAAATTTCATCGAAATCGGTCCAGTCCAGTCCAGATTTGTATTAATGTTATAGGTATCATATAAATAAGTAAAAACTAAGTATAATTTAAAAAAAAACTTAAAATTTGGCCCTTATGTTAGAGTACCCAAAATGCTAGCAGCGTTGCCTCGTTGGATAGGTAAGCTTATCCTTTGAGCCGAGAAGCTAAATTCTAAGTTACAAAAAAACAGATCAGTTTTAATTATAAGTATAGATATAGAAATAAATTAATTTTCATTATTGAACTGAATACTTTACGTCTGATAAAAAAATACCTGGAAATATCGGAACTCTCTAGTCACAGGTGGTCTGTGGCGGAGTTCCATATTAAGTACTATTATCAAGATGAAACTGATTAAATTCAAACACCAATCAAAATTAACCAAAGCCCTCGTTACGTGGGTCATATCAGTAGTAAATTCTACTTTAATTAGGCTACATAAAATATCTTTAATTAAATTTAAAACGGGTTTCACTAGTAGACTGGTAAAATCGTAAATTAATTAGAACTTGATTTTATAAACCGTAAAAAGCACTGTAACATCGTATTACTGAGAATTAAACATCATTTCGTTAACCATTCATGCTTATACACTAAACATAGTTGTGGTCGATTTTCTACTTAAAATCAGTCAAATATTTCCTCACTAGACTGAAGAGGTCGTAAATTAATCATTGGCCTTCTTTTGAGTCAATCGCTAAGTTAAGTGGCTCATACCGCAGGTGAAAGATGGGTGACCGATGCTAACACAACGAGTGTTTAACATCTGACGTCCTCCGTATTTCGAAAGACAGGTAAAACAGTGGATCCGATTAATGTCACTGAGTGATATTAGTCGTGAGGTTGTAGAGATTGTGGGAGGTCCAGGGATGACGTCACGTTGATCGACTGACGTCAGACAGCAATTGGCCATCATATCTCGTCCTACCGCCACATGTACTCCAAGAAAAAAGTTACATCACTAGACTTATATTAAAGAGTTAAAGTTTATTTTATTTTTTCAAAAGAATATTAGGAATACTTTTTAGGTATGTCTAATATAACCTTTTCCCCTCCAACTAAGCTTAAATTTAAAGCACCACTTGACTATAGTCATGACTGCTTTTTACGTATCACAAAAATCTTAACTTGACTGTATAGGTCACTTTCACAAATTAAGCAAATTTCAGTGTTCCTAATAGTTTATTATAAAGGAGTTTGTTTCTTTACTTTCTTTAAAATGTTTAAGAAAGTAAAGAAACAGTCCACATAACACATACCTATCACGTGTGTACGACGTGTGTGTCTGTCATAACGTTTGTTTACTTAGCGCTGCTACTTATATGATTAAAAAAAAACTCTTGTTTTCTGTAAATCAGAAATCATTTATAAAAAATAGTGAAATTCTGCACGTATTTAGGATGTAGCACAATCTTTTTTCTAACTATGCTTTTATATCAAAAGAATATTTCTAGGAATAAATTCTAGATCGGTCGAACATTCTGCTTTCTATTCAAACTTATATGGGGAACGAACCAAGCATAGTACGTTCAGACTAAAAATGCACGGCCCTCCAAAATATTCACCTCTCCATGCAGAATTGTGTGTAGACGCAATACACGCACGCTCGTCAATATCATTGGCATTTAGTTGACCTTGTTTAGTAGTTGAGCACACACAAGCAAGCGTTGCAAATTTTGTGAATGGACATGCATTTTTAGACTGAACGCATTATACGTGAGATGTTCGGTCTATCAAAATATTAAACTTGATAAGTACACATATTAAGTCAAGATACAAAGTTTCATAATTATATATCGCAAGCTTTGATAGCCCTAGTTAATAGGCAGGATTGATCGAGTGTTTACGGCGGTTAATTAAAGCTATTTCGCATGCTTTCAAAATAGGGGTGCTTATTGATCTTTGAGTTACTGTTATGAGTTCGCGTGCGATATAAATTTGCGTAACGAGACTCAAAATAGACGCCGTACGACATTAGATATTATAGTTCATAATTTCTCCGCATAATAATAATAAATATCATTATTTTTGGCCTCGTTTTGTAATTTGGTTTATTATACGTTGGAAAGACAAGGGAATATCAATATCACATATCGTATATCATATGGGTCTAGAATCCTTCGATTATAAGTATAATAAATTTGAAATTTTGCTTATTGAAATAATAAATTTCGCAATTATTATAAAGTTAGTAAGTGTCTACTAAATCATATGAAAGTACTCTTTATTTTATGCTTTTTAATTCCTCGCCTTTTTGTTTTTGAAGTCGGTTTTCTTTTTATTTAAAAATAATTTATATAGATAGACTAGAGCTGCCTGCGATTTCGCCCGCTTATAATTAGGTAAAAAAAAATAGATTCAATTTTAGCGTGACGATATATAGCCTTCTTAGATATATATGATCTTCCTCGATATCTATTCAACACTAAAATAATTTTCACGATATTCGATTTTTGCGCAAGAAATGGTTTAAGGAAAATAAAGACATTTTTTTTAAAAGATTGTCCATTATACAGTGTGGTTTGGACATTTGAATTTCAGGCTTTATAATTTTATTAATTAGATAAACTTATGCTGTATTAACACAGATATAAACCAGTTCAGTACAATTGTCATTGTTCGTAAATTAAAATCGACATCCTAGTCTATGACTTACGCTATTGTTGCATTTTTTATATCTATATGTTCCTTATTTAAAATCATTTTTTTTTTAAATAACTAGTTACTCGCAACTGCGTCCTCGTAAAAGTAGGTGAAATATTTTAGCGTGATTATCTGTTGCCTAAAGCCTTCCTCGATAAATGGGCTATCTAACACTGGAAGAATTTTTGAAATCGGACCAGTAGCTAGTAAACAAACAAACAAAACAAACTCTGCAGCTTTATTTATTAGTATAAGATATTAACTGTACTAATGCGAGGAGGTGTAGTATTAAATGTATAAATAGTAAGTAGCTCTTGCTGCGACCAGGTGATAGATGGATAACCCATTCTGACACTGGTTTATATTTGATATCCGACCTCCCTCGTGTTTCAGAAGGCACGTAAAACAGTGGGACCAAATTAAAGTCACTTTGTGATGTTAGTTGTCAAGTTGTAGAGATCGTGGGGGCTCCGAGGATGACGTCAGACGGCAATCGGTCATCTTAACTAGCCCCACAGCCACATCTGCAATCTAAGCGGACCCTGATACTAGTCCGGGATAACGCTAGGAAGAAGAAGAATACTGATCAGATACGTCTAGTATTCCCTTTTGCTCTCCAACTAATTCTAAATGAAAAGCTTGTGTCCAGGAGTGGTCGCGACAATATCCCAGCGGCGTCGGGGTTTGAACCGGGTCCCCTGCGTGTTTCAGTCCATCCCTTCTACCATTGAGCTATTGAGACTCTGAACCATCATCATCAATACAGCGTTGCGCACGCGGTTGTTGCAATCTCTCGTCACACGAAGGAGTGCGTCTACTACACAGACCACGCGGACGACGCAGTTAGTCGGAATACAACCACAGAGCGGCCATCTACCACCATGACGCCCATCTCTTTGCGGAAATGGCTGCCCCATAGACGAGCCCGGATTTTGTATAGGGAACTAAAAGAACAATAAGAATGAAGAGTGAACGAATGAATACAACATACTACTTTAAAATGGCACAGGCATTTACCCTGTGGTGGAAATTGAGAAACTGAAAAAAATATATATTCTACAATCTACATTAGCGAAGTATTACGTATAATCTCTGCAGGAGTACTTCAAGTTATATTTGCTTTGAGTCTATTAGATGTAATGCACCTTATGCAATCTTATGTAGAGCTTTTATAATGCGATTTTCCGTCGCTGCCGTTGAACGGATTTAAGGCTGAGCCAGGCTTTTAGGATCGACTTGCTTAGATTTAAAGCCAAAATAAGGCCTTGTACTCTCTCATGCTTCATGTAAATACATACATAGTTCTATATAGTCTGTTCCTAAGGTACACAACTTAATGCCTTATATATATGAATGAACGTTCGGCTGGATCGATTTCGTTAATTCTTTTTTTGTGTTTGATATTATCGGGAGAAGGTTCTTAAAAAAAGAAAAAAATAAGAAATTGACATGGAACATTAGAAAATTTAAAAAAATAACTACTGTATTTAATTATTTCTAATGTACCGCTTAAACTTCAAAAATCTTTAGCGCTTTTGACAATTTATACTTTTCTTTTAATGTAATCTTATGGCGTTTGTCATAACATTGTCAGAACTCGTGCTACAAATATCGTCAAAGAGGATGAAAATAAACGGGGACCGGGACGTAGATGGAAACAAGGACGGAGATAATATTATAGGATAACAGAATATGTAAAAAGAAATCAACCCAACCTTCGGGCAGGACAACGTCTGCCGAGCCCGCTATTATTATTATAAAGAGATCCATGGATACTACGTAAATATTATTAAATATTTACTGTAATTATAAATCACCATATTAGTGCATGCACGCGTCGTACTCACACTAATCACAATGTACTTAGATAGTTGTTACCAAGTCAACGGTCGTAACACAACTGCCTCGCTTATTTTTTTTTTTTTTTTTTTTTTTTTTTTTTTTTTTTTTTTTTTTTTTTTTTTTTTTTTTTTTTTCTTTTTTTTCTTTTTTTTTTTTTTTATTTTTTTTTTTTTTTTTTTTGTATTTGCGCACGAGCGTTTTAATTCCTGTTTCTCTTTTTTCTCTCTTCGGAACATCTGGAAGGTTTATAGGGCCACGCATCTAGAGTATAAAAGACGTCGTACCGCAAACTTTGTGATAAGTCTGCATTTAATGTCCTAAATAAAATCACTAAAATCATTCATCTTGGAAATCAGAGGTTACAGATATTGCCATCCTCATCCTATGCTTGAGCACGCAATGTATCGTGAACATTTGGGAAGCAATCATCAACAAAATGTTGACGCGCAAAATAAGTCAACGACCTGCGCCGTGTTATCCCTGTTACGTACTTTTAAATTTTATTTACATTGTGGTTATAATATTGAAGAAATTTGTTTCTTATTTAAAATTGCATTGGGACAGATAGTAATAATGATATTATACAGTCTTCAGTTTTAAAAAATGGTAAAAATCTTGTACATTTCAATAAAAAGCGGACGAAGAAGTTCACCACTGGAGAGTCTAGAATCATTTACTAAACCCATGTGAAGCGTGTTCGGTACGATGTCTTCTACACCCTGTATATGTGTTGCTTTACTATCCCTCCAGATGTTCCGAAGATTTCATTTTCATATTATACATTACTATTTCCTTATTAACATTTCCTTTCTTTTAAAAGAGTCAGAAAATGAATACTGTTTGAATTTATATAAAGGATAAAGAAGTTTGAAGTTTCATCGCTCGGCTAGTCTAACATAAAGTCGTTGTTACAAATCAATAAAACATACACACAAATTTGGAAACTTATAAGTGACGTCGTCTTAAAGTCACTCCCGTTCTATTTTAAATCTCTCGTAAAAAGTACCTTTTATTACAGAAATATTAAGAGTTCCTTTATGAAACTTAAAAAAAACTTATGCGGTTTGTATTTAAATATAGAACAAGCTAAGATTAAGTTTCATACTAGTCTAAAGGTGGGTTAAGACCAAACGAACATAGAGATAGAACAAGGGCATTCTTTCTCAAACTTTTAGCGTAAATAAAAGCTTGTACTTATTTCTTACACCAAAATATCAACGAGCAAATAACAAGAATAAAAATTAGAATCTTTGTGAACGCAGATAGAAGAAGTAAAGAATAAATAAATATATACAGGACTATATGACACGTGGAGTTATGTTCCTAACGTAGACAACTTAATGCCTGTGTCACAGACGCCTGTTATACATAAATAATATTTTTAGAAATATATAAATACGTACATATAGATAATACACCCAGGCTCAGGGCGAAAATTGAATCCACGACCACTGCGTTCAATGCGAACAATGCGAATAAAACAATACTACGTGCTTTAGTACGTTGCAGGTGCTTCCCCTGCTGGGCAACTTTTTTTTTTAATTTTTTTTTTTTATTTTTTTTTTAATTTTTTTTATTTTATTAGGACTCCCACACTAAGGTAGCTGGAAGAGATCTTTTTAAGAGATAAGTCTATCTTTGTAAACATATTTTATTAGTTCCACTTACTTTGTAATTTTGTAGTACATAAAATAAATAAATAAATAAAAATACCATATCCCAGTCAATCCTCAGTTTCAGACAATACCTTAAGCGTTTGGTCTGTACCATTATAATTAATAATTATTATTATGTACTATTTTTCATAATATGTTGAATTAACTACATTCAAATTATTACTGTCTTGAAATTTGTACTTCTCACTCCGACAAACGTTTTTGACTATTATTAGTATTGCGTGACATTGTTAAGTGGGTGTAATCGGTATTTTGGCGCCTGACCCTCCTTTTGCAATACCAAAAACTGGCTTCATGTATACGTATTTCTTGTATATGTCATGATACAAATAAGAAATAAATAAAAAAACATGGACGCTTAGCTATCTCTGAATAACACTATTGAGAATTATATTAATTGCTCCTTACTATTAATCTTTGAGAAGTTTTTCAGCATTTATTTACCTCACAAATCCGGAAATTGTGTCTCGCGTTGTGAAAAATCTTATTCGGTTGTCTTTTTTTTTCAAAGTTACCTACATACTAGGTAGCTACAACCCATGACTTTAAACCGTTATTTCCCATCTGTCAAATTTCATTGTCGCAACAAAAAGTAGCTGGTCTGTCTCCAATATCTCTACATCAAAATTCATCAAAATTGGATCAGCGGTTTAGGCGTGTAAACGAAACAGACATAGTTACTTTTACATTCTATTATTTAATTTAAATTTACTAACAGTTTTTTTTTAAATTAATGACTACCTCTCATTGCGTTTTATGATTGTCTTTAAACTATCCACACAAAGTTTATGTGAACTTAAATAAAATTTCTATTGTGTATATGTAAATTACGTTTCCATGGTTTAGTCGTTCCTTTGACCGAAGTCCCGTTATTTAGCCGATGGAGTCTAATTGGTTATAAAAGGTAAAGAAACGTAAGACTGTATTCGTTATATAACTTTGTGATCATGTTACGTTTGTTTGTCATACAGCTTTATTGTAAAAATGAAAAAAAAATTGTACTGACTCGTCCATTTAATTCAAATTTCACTGGCATGCTCATTGATATCTAGAGATAGTAAGCAATTTTATACGTGCATTGGCATTATTACTGGAGTGGCTCAGAATCACAAAATAAGTCTTTTGCTCCGACAGGATTTCGCGCCACTTGTCTCTGTCCTACGGTATTAAAGGTGACTTATGTGCGAGTGTTCTTAGACATGTTTGATGAAAATCGGTTGAGCCGTTTAAAAGTTGTGGGTGAAAGTGGGGAACTCAAATAAACGATAGGCCATGCAACGCAATAGACCCGGCACTGGCACGGGGGATCCATGGAAAGCTAAGAAATTCGTATCTTGCAAAATAACTTGGATTCCTTAAAAAACAAAAACTCCTCCCGAAATAAAAGAAAATCATTGACTTTTACTCGGGTATACGATGATACATGGTAACATTGCGATACAACAAAATCGATACATAACAAAATATGCCCACTTACGGGATTTCAATTCACGATTCGTAGAGTCGTGCCTGATTACGAATTCAGAGGGTAACTTTTTGCGGTACGTCTAATGGGGCGGAACAAACATCGATACGGTTGGGAGTTATGGGGGTGATTGTGTCAGTTCCGGCTTGCGGTGAAGAAAACAGGTGAATGTGTGTTCTTTACTAGATTCTTTGCTAGTTATTTTCTTAGCAATAATATAAAGTGGAGTTGATTTTGATTCTGGAGTGCTGAAAGACGTAAAAACGGCAAAAACTAACAAAAGAAAAATCGCAATAATGGTGTTGGTTTCAAAAATTATAATTATAAAACTCATAAAAGTTGCTGAAGTGAGTAATTAATGCACTCGTCTTAAATTAGTGCCATTGCTTTCACTCGGGCACCTACATAAGCTGGTGCATTAATGTCTCACTTTGCGCTAGATGCAATAATTTACTACAACATAGCTAATTGCAAAATATGCATACTAAGTATTTACACTAAGTAGTTTTTGGTCAAATTAAAATATTTTTTTTATTTTAAAATGCTAAACCTCACATAAGGTGAAGTGTAATAGAAATGAGCATTGAAAATTTTAGCGATGCGGTACTTAAAACATATCAGAAAGTGTCTACTAAATCGTATGTAAGTACCGACTCCAAAAAACGAGGAGGTTCTCAATTTGACTGTATTTTATATTTATCTTCTATATTTTATGTTTGTAAACTTATTACTGGGTGAACCTATTTTAATGATTCTTTTTATATGGAAGCTGGTGCTTCCCGTGTGGTCCCGTTTCAATTTTGTCCAGTTCTGATAATTTTTGGTCGTTTTTTTTTTTGAAAGAAAAAGATTTTTTGGTCATTTTTGCTGGCGAATTTATATTTATTTACACATATTGTATAACTTATCGCCATACTTATAGCCAAATTGGGCCGGTGCGTTCGGGTTCCAGTACCTCTTTCTTACATAAGATCGGCCTGAAGTGGCGGCAATGCTGTCACGTTAAGGCTCCTAAAAATTTAAGAGTGCCGTTAGTTCTACAAGTCCGACACCTTCTACATGTATTAAAATGACCATTCTTACAGTTTCTAACATACATACACACACGCATACACACACGTACGCACACACGCATGCACACACACACTCAAGTACACGGAAGTTTTTAATTTATCTCTTTGTTTTTCTTTTTTAGTAATTTTATTTTATAAAGTACTAATGATTTGTGACCATTTGCTTATTTTAAAATTTGGTTTTGGGAAGAGTGAGAACGTCGAGATACAGGTATTTTGACGTTACTAGGAGGTCCCTACGCTATGTATCATAAATTGTATGAGAATCGAAATAAACTATTATTATTACTTTGTCATAGATCCCAAAATCAGAACCTAACCAAAACCTCATCAAACTACCCTTAAAGTAGATTCTTTCTTATAAAGAAGAATAGTTGAAATCGAATAAAACATTACAGGCGATATTAGGACATTTGTACTGGCGGCGCAACATTCAATACCACGAAGAGACTTTACACGAGTTTCTCTTTGATATTAAATCAGATTGTCACCGATCAATCAACGGAGCGCTGACAAGCACCTGCTGCTGAAATGGCGATGTTTGAAATTGGATCCGTGCTTTATTTTCAATGTGAGATTTATGGTTCCGGATTTATGTGACTTTACTTAATTTCAAGGACTCGCAGTACTTTATTTGGTGAAAACAATTTATTATTATTGTTGCTTAGCCTGTAATTCCTTCAAATTCGTATATTCTCTCTTATAAATATTCACACACATACGTATGTACACATACACTCGCACTCACACGCACACATACACAAAATTATACACACACTCATATGCACGCACGGATGCGTTTACACAAACCACATCGATGCCTGCTATTGTTTTTATGTTTAGATATAGATATATTGAAATATATATATAACTATATACTTATTTTAAGTATAATGGCTAATATACCTTATCTAAGGGTGGGCACTGGCTTTTAAAATACAGTTAATTCTAGTTCGGGAGCCAGGAATTCATGATCAATATGTTTCACGCCATATTTTTAAGTCAATAAAGGATAATAATTATTATTATTTTTATAAATTCAACTGTCACGTCCGGATACATAATAAATATATATAAACAGACAAATAGAGTATTAATAAACTTACTTAAATACATAAAATAAATAAACTTAAATATACGCTGCATAGATACATAAATGTACCGGGCAGAGGATTTACCCCGGCAGGGAGTGCAAACGGCCGGGGATCAGGGTGATAGATGGAGAAATCGGCGGACTATCGTTGGCGCAGTGGGCAGTGACCCTGCCTTCTGCTCCGGGAGTCGTGGGTTCGATTCCCACCTCGAGTCTGGGTGTAATATCCATATGTATGTAATTATATATTTCTAAAAAATAAATTATTTGTGTATAACATGTTACCTATAACACAGGCATTAAGTTGTCTACCTTAGGGACAGACGTCCGTGTGTGATATAGTCCTGTATACAATAGGCTAATTAATAAAAGGTAGAATAAAAGGTAATTTATGACTTATTAAAATATTTTTTTACTGATTTTCATGATTGATATCGACAACAAAACCACGAATCATATATTTAATATGCATACATTCATAGATCATTATTTTTTACTTCTTTAGAGCTATTACATATTATACCTTACTATTCCCAATACCTTAGAAATATTACGGTCTAAATTTTAATAACAGTCTAAAGTGAAAAAATAAGGATTTATTGAGATCGGCTAAGTCGTTATATAATGTCGTATGACAAGAGTATAAAATTTCAATCAATGAAAAGGAAATATAATTGTGAAAATAACTCAGGCAGCTGGTCAAATACTCAAAGAATAACAGGACTAAGTTTCATCCGTCAATCCGTTTAAGTGCGTTAGCGGATTACACAAAATTTTAAATTAATTTGCATAGAATGTAACAGATTTTAACATATTCTTAGTCAGTTAATCGAATACTTTCGTGTACGTATGTTTAGCAGCATAAAATTTGGTATTTGCAGTTAGAAAATGCCAAAACTAGGAGCTTTTTAGGTGAAAAATAAGTACAGGGTATAAAAATTAAATAACAATTTTACGAGTAAAACAACTGGGGAACAATGAAGTGGTAATTAGGTACTGCGCGTATGATAAAATATCAGAAATAAAGAAAGAAATACTGTTTCTGAAAAAAAAGAACAAATGTTGAGTTCAGTTCTTTCTAAAGACTGATTTCCTGACTCTTAAACTCCACACATAATTAGCACTTAAAGAGCCCCTTATTTTGGCATTTTCTAAATGCAAATTACAGATTTTGCGTTGCTAGCAAAATACAGCTCAAAAATTCGTGCATTGCTGTGCATTTGTGGCAGTATTTTTGTAAGTTAATCGGAAAGTTATAGAAACTTATTCTGGAAGGAGAATTTTCTGAGAATTTCATTTGAAAGAGGCGAAGCGAAGAGTAGCCTTTGTATTTGACAGAGACAAGTTCAAATCAATAGAAATGTTTAATGTAGTTGAGGAAACGTAGGCGAAACGTCATAAACATTTAAGGAAAATTAATAGAAATGAAGCTTGACACAAATCACCAGTGGATTGTTGACGCGCAAAACAAGTCAACGACCCGCGCCGCGCTACCCCTGTTACGTACTTTTAAGTTTTATTTACATTGCGATTTGATGTAAAAATATTGAAGAAATTTGTTTCTGACTTAAAATTGCATTGGGACAGATATTAATAATGATACAGTATTCATTTAAAAAAATCGTAAATAAAATTGTACAGTTCAAGAATAAGCCGACGAAAAATTTCGCCTCTGGTGAGTCTAGAATCATATACTGAATCTATGCGATGCGCATCCGGTACGATGTATTTTATACCCTGTATCTTTTTTTGGTTGGGACTGGTATGATCTTAAACAGATTTAAGACCCTTAAATAAATCATATATAAAAAAAATCTTTACGAAAATAAAAGATGGACCATTTTAAAAACTTTTTCTTATCTTACTTTTTATACGTTTACGAGCCATCGTTGAAGATGTAACTTATCCGACTGGCGCCAATGTATATTGATTACACGGATCACGTAAAGCTTACACCCATCACAGATGAGAACTGTTACACTGAATCTGCATAATAACACTAATAACAACAAAATAGGAACGATCTTCATTTTCCTAGCGTTATGCCGGTTCAGAATCAGGGTCCACTTAGATTGCTGAGGATGTGGCTTCAAGGCGAATTAAGATCAACTCAACAGAGGGGGTAACATAGACTGCCGTCTGACGTTATCCCCTGAAACTGTACAATAGCACGACTAATATCACTCAGTGATATTAATCGAGGACCACTGTTTACGTGTCTTCCGAAAGACGGAGGACTGAGGAGTTTTTTTTTTCAAAGAATATTAGGAATACTTTTAAGGTAAGTCTAATATTCCCTTTTCCCCTCCTACTAAGCTTAAATTAAAAGCGTATATTAAGAGTGGGTACGACAATACCCCAATGGCGGTGGGATTTAAACCGGGTACCTTGCGGATTTCAGTCCATACCTTATACCGTTGAGCTATTGAGGATCTATGTTTTGATATTTGAAAACTAGTGTTAAAATTGGTTACCCATCTATTACGTATCATCATGGCCGCGGTAGGAGCTATTTAAGCTAGCGATTCACTCAAATACCGGCCACTGATTGAGTTGCTATATCCTTCAGATAGTTACGATAATAAAACAAAAATCTGAACTATAATGAAAGCCTCAATAGTCTGAACGGTATAAGGTATGGACTGAAATCCGCACGGTACCCGGTTCAAACCCCACCGCCGTTGGGGTATTGTCGCACCCACTCCTAATGCTTAAATTAAAAGCTTGTAGCTTTTAAGTTAAGCTTAGTAGAAGGGGGAAAACTCGTCGAACGCAGGGGGGCTGAATACCCCCCCGAGCCGACCCCCCTTTGCTAGGGGAGGTCTAACATGGGAAAAAGCACGCATATCGTTGCCGGCCTTTAAATATGCGTTTAGGTCTTTGGGAACTATCATCAACCAAACGAAACGCGACAACAATACCATCACTTGACGTGACAGCATTGCAGCCACTTCACGCTGAGCTTATGTGAGAAAGAGGTACTGATGACTCAATTCGGCCGCAGACGTGGCGCTATCTCTAATTACATAAATAAATAGGACTAAAGGAATAAGGGATGGAGTAGAAGGATATAAAGGTAGATGGAAAGTAAAAAAGATGCGGATACTACTGTTCCGGACGGTAGATGCGAAGTGACAAGTGACAAAAAAATCAGCTAGGCTAGTAACTCTAAGCAGTTTTCGGACAGATAAAGAAGAAGATCTACCCCCTGGATACCTAAAACTTTATTTCTATTTTACAGTAACTTATCTAATACCGTCACCCCCATCATAACTTCGCCTGAATTTCATCATCACCCCCTTTATCTCCAACTTTATATTCCTCCAAGATAATATTTGAATTCCATGTTCATGTAATTTTTGCTACAATGTTTAAATTTATGATTTCGGTAAGAGTTTGTTTCCAAACAAGCTGATAGATATTTGATAACTATTATTTAAATTCTTTCTTAAACCATTAGAACGAAGTCAAGAGAATGAGGTTGTTTAAAAATAATTAATGAAATTAACTGCTCCGTAACGACGGCGAGACGACAGCGGGACGACAGCGGATTGACGTGAGCGGTCATTACTGACAAGGTTCAGAGTTTGTTCATCACACAGGTGGGAAAGAATGACCATATAATAAAAAACTAGCATATGTGGGCCAGATTTAGAAATTGTTCTACAATTTAAGCGTAATTCGAAGTCCAGTCGAGCATTAATCAATTTGACCTTATATAACTACATTTTAATGTATTTTTGACACGTCTTATAAAACTATTAACGCCGTGCAGGCTGCACGCACGAAAAAGCGTCACGTTCCATCTAGCCGAGCGTTCAAGCAACACTGCGGAACAAGTGATAAAGTGACACCATCGGCCTAAACGTTCGGCTTTATTACGTAAAATTATCCTCCGAAAACTTTACAGCCAACCAATGTTTTTGTTGATATAAAAATAAGCATGATTATAACAGTAAAGCACTTGGTTTAGTATGGTTAAAACAGCATATCTAATGAACGTTAAGCGTAATTTAGATTAATTTAACTGCTTGAAGGGAAGCCTAACTTTCACCTTAATTGAAACAGCCTTTAATGACGAGTTTAGGCCACCGGGAAGTCTCACAAACCGAACGAAACGCGACAACAATACCATCACTTGACGAGACAGTATTGCTGCCACTTTACGCCGATTAGACAGAATAAGCGTACCTATTCCTAGGATTAGGTATTCTTAGGGCTCTTAAAACAATAGAGTTTCACAGAGGACTATTAAAATATTCTTATTTAGGTCTATTCTGTAACAAGGAATGCGTATTGTCAAAATCTAACCAAAGAGAACACTTGAAGGGGTATTGAAAATCGAATTTTCCTAGTAGTTCTTTAAAAAAAATGTTCTCTATGATAGCATGGTGCTGTATCGTAACAAGGAGTGACTATGGTCACAATCAAACCAAAGAGAACACTTGAAGGGGTATTGAAAATCGAATTTTCCTAGTAGTTCTTTAAAAAAAAATGTTCTCTGTGATAGCATGGTGCTGTATCGCAACAAGGAGTGGCTATCGTCACAATCGAACCAAAGAGATCACTTCAAACTAGTCGTTATACATCCAGCATCGCTCGAGCTCGTCTCGCGCTTGCAGCGGCGCTTGCACCCCTCGCGTCCATTGTATACTTGACGTAGACAGGTTAACTAGTTTTGAGTTGGAGTCCGCTTTTTCATGTTAATTTTTGGCAGTTGTCGCCTTTAATAGCGAACAAAATACTGAGTAAAGCGTTCTTATATGTAGAACTAAGTAACGTCTACATAGCGATAGCGTATAAGAAAAAAACCCTAACTAATTTGTGTAGTACAAATTAGTAGGATCTACTTGTGCAGTTGGATATAAGTAGAACAGGAAGTACTTAACTAAAGTAGCTGAAAATATTTGAATCACCTTTTGAATAAAAGTTGTGTAAAGTAAAAATATCCAAGAATATGATGTTTTTTTCATTAATTTTCAATATTCTACTAAATATTTTTATAATGTACTTAATCTGATCCACAAATTTGTTGTGTTTTCCATATTTGTTTCATTAGAGACTCAATAGCTCAACGATGAAAGGGATGAACTGGAATGCGTAGGTATCCAATTCAAACTCCGACACTATTAGGATTACGTCGCACCCACTCCTAACTTAGGCTTTTTATTTAAGTAATGAGCTTAATAGGAGGGGAAAAAGAAATATTAGACATACCAAAAAGAATTGCTACTATTGTTTAAAAACTGATTAAAGTATATAAGTTAATCATAATTTTATAGGCTCGCGAATCAAAACCGAAACCTTCCTCTTTCCTAGACTTTCGCACTATTACGTCATGGAAGTACACAAAATCGTCAAATTTTATCTATCGGGTTCTCAAATATCCGACCACCTCCGTATTTCGGAAGGCACGTAAAACTGAGGGTCCTGATTAATGTCACATCCTCTCCAATAAAACGCTTTTTTAACCTTTTAAAACACGTAATAGACATGAAAAGTGTAAATTATCCTTATGAACAAATTAAATGTGGTATGTACAAGCAAAAATAATCTGTTTATATGCAAATAAAAAACTAATAAGCCACGTTAAGAGTTGTTAAACTATCAGACGTCGTCTATGTCTCATATAACAGTGGTATTGAATAACGTACAAGGCGCCGACTGCCTTGTTTACAAAGAGCGAGACTGAAAGTAAGTTTTTCAATGGGAATAATAGCGGGGTAGAGTCGCTTGTCTGACGTTGACATAGTTTTTTTCTTATATAGGTGCATATATATGGAAAGACGCGGTTTTAAGTAGTCCAGGGTTTTAAAAGGCCTTTTCCCAGCAATGGGACATTTATTTTTTAAACGGAGAAAACAGCATACTATTTTTTCAAAGACCGCCCGTAAGAGTCGCTCAGGTCAGTCACGTGAAACGGTAGATCTTTTGCTCCATATCATATTTTAAAAATTTATAGAATAAGTAATCGAATGAAATAAAAAACAGACGTATTCCATAAATAAGTAAAGATTTGAGTAGTGTTTTAAAGTTTCACTGAAAGCTCGATAGTGATCGGTTAACCACACGGCAAGTTCGGCAAAGCTCAAAGTTGTACCACGCAATGACCCCGCGTCCAAAGCTCGCGACCGATGCGCCTGCGCCGGTAACGTATGCGGGTGGCGTTCTACGGGTGGTTTATATGCACGTAAGTACGGCTTCGAACGAACTTCCTTTTTTTTTCAAGATGGCGTACCTTGATATTAGATTGGAAAAATACATAACTTTATAGTAAATTGAATGAGGAATTTAAAAAAAATATTGTCATAATTTTAGAGATTTGTATCTCGGTTAAAAAGTATTTATAGATAATATATAGATTTTATAAACCCATAGAGTTCTTAATTTTTTTTTCAATAATTATCAGTATCAGTTCCTCAAACGTATCCAAAATTCAAATCAATTGAGTCAAGGTTTTTTTAAATAACATTTTTTCTGATTTTTCGTTTTTTTTTTTGATTTATTCAAAAACGTCAAAAACAAAGACAAAAAAAAATAGAGATCTAATATTAATGGAATTAAAGTAACTTACTAGTACTAACATATTCTAAAAAGACGAACAAAGTATCCTTCTTCTGGGGCCTATTTACTTAACTTATCGTCCTATATCCTTTATTACATTATGAAAATAAAACCTCATCACGCCGATCTCATGTGAGAAAGAGGTACTGGTAACCGGACGCGCCGGCCCAATTCGGCTACAAGCATGGCGCTACAACTAATAATAATATACATGAAAATAAACACTTTCTATAAGAATTTAGTTGAGTTGCTAAATGAGACTTGTACGAGTACATGTCTAACCGTTGTTAGTATGTACAAATGAATAACAAGGATCAAATGGGCAGGCCGCACATGCGATGCTACACTTTGAGAACACAGTATGACATTCTCTTACACTTTTAACGGGACTTATTCAAAGTTATTACTAGTATTCTTCTACAAAAGAAAATTAAAATTGAGTTCCAACATCGTCTGAGGAAATTAAATGTTTAAGAACATTGCAACAAATAAGCTCTAAATAATAAAGAATAAAATAGATAATCCATACATAGTGTGTCACGTCAAACGGAAAGACGCATCCAAATCTAGGAGGATCAATAACTGTCCGACAGATACCTCATGGTGACGTTGTATTTCGCGCCAATCAAATATATATCACATCATGATATGGAGGAAGGAGGAAAAATATTTTGCCAAACCTAACTAATATTATAAACGAGAAACTTTATACATATGGATGTATGGATGTCTGGATGTATGTTTGATGCTCTTTCACAGAAAAACTACCGAATGGAATTAAATAAAACTTTATAATAACACAGTTTATTCACCAGAATAACACATAGGCTATAAATTATATATATATTGTGCGAATTGTCCAAAATATAACGATGAATGTGAAGTAAGTAGGAGAAAATTCTACCATCAGCTATTTTGGTGTGCGCTGCAAAAACCGTTAGGAGTTACACGTATACAGTGTATGAAGTACATATTTATCTTAAATGGTTCTACAAAAATCCCACGACAGCATATATCTATTTTTCATGCTTAAGCCATTCACGCCAAAATAATGAACCATTATGGAACGGGAACGGGAACAATTATTATAGGATAATAATTGTAGTAAATGGTAAGTAACCCAAAGTTGAGGCAGGACATCGTCTGCCGGGTCCGCTTGTATTATTATAAATGTGACTGTGAATTTCTTTTATATTCTTACATCATAGATCTTCGAATATCTAGTCTATCAGTCATTGATTCTTCGTAAGACAATTCATGCATGCATTGCACCGATTTTACCTGATATTCATTCGCGGATTTAAGCAAAGTAGTTTAGTATCTCATGCTTGTTACGAAAAATCTTTATTACTTATAAAGATTTTTCGTAATGACTTTGATATTTCTAATCTCTCTATAAAAGGTTCGTCATAAAACAACACGTGTGGTTTTATATAAGCCTAGTGTAGACCCAAAAGAATCAATAACTGTCAAGCAGTTATCTCGCCGTGACGTGGGGTTATTGGAAATAATCACAATATATTCCATCCTAAATATCGTTTTATCGAAATAAAAAGAAATTCTCATTGCGGGAGCTTATCTGAAGCTGACGTTAAATGTAGATTAATCTATAGGCATGTATAAAAGCAAAAGGTCATCTAACATCATTCGGAATCTCGAAAACTGCAGGATGTACAAAGATGAAATTAAGAAGGGATATAGTTTATACTTAGTATATCTTCGCTAAGAACGGATTTTACGATAGGGCTAGAATAAAGGCTATGTGCATTGATAAGATTTTATAGAACATTTCTGCACTGTTTTGGGTCGTAAGCAGCAAATACGTCTTTTGTGGTCGGTTTTGTAATAAACATTTATAAGATTACTGCGTAATTTATAGAACTAGTAAATACTTACCGACGTGAAGAAAACGGCCAATTGCCGGACGAGTAGAGTTTGAAAAAACGAGTTAGGCAATTGTTGTTTCTGCCAAGGCTTAGTAGTGCTTTTTTAAAAAAAAATGTAACTAAATAAATCAAAATTCTATAGGAAAATTATTCATAATTTAATTAATATTAAAACTTATATTACGTTAATTTGGTTTGCATAAGGTATTGCCTGAGTTACAGCCCATAAGGTAAAATCAAAAAAAATAATAGTAAAACGAACCTGTTCATTTTTATATTTTACCATTTTTCACTATACTTTGGCCTAGAGGCCATAAATATATTGAAATAGTACCGCCATTTTCTGAATCAATTTTTTTTTATCAGTTGTGTCTCCTGTTCGAATTTTAAAAACACGACAATAATGAGGATTTATAATAATAAGATTTTTAACATTGCAAACGCGTTTTAAGTTCGAAATTTGAAAAAGGCGCCAATAATGAAATTTCATACAATATTGGAAGCGCGTTTTTTCTTTCATAAATTTAAGTATACGTAAATGGCAAACTTCGCGTATTCCTTTTTGAGAAAAATAGCGTGACAAAGAGACACTTTAATGTTATTTATTTACATATAGATCGTGGAGCAGTTATTATAGAGTCAAGATGTTGAGCTCCAATGTGACATGAACATCAATTAAATCGCAAACGGGGTCAGGCCACGTCAGACGGTGCCACGTTTGATATCCGGTTATAGGCCTATAGAGGATTAATAGCAACTTACCATTTACATCTTAGTTATTGCTACAGCAATAATGAAACCATTCTACATAATGTATATGCATATTTATTATTATTTTAATACGTAAACCGAAAACTTCAGGCACCGTTTTATAAAAATTGCACAGACGGAGGAGTATGAAAATTGGCATAAATATAGTTTATATAGAGGAGGGTGTGCGAATGCGAATATTTTTTTTTAATTATATGCAATATTAATATAATAAATTATTAAAATAAATCCACACGCGCGCAGTTTTTAACAAATACCTTTATCGTGTATCAGATACGGAACCCTTCTATTTAGGCGCGTCTTGACATGCTTTTGGCCATTTTTGAAATTATTTAGTAAATAATTTAAAAATTAATTTCGCATAATTTTTTCTTCACATGAGAAAGAATACCGTATCTTAACAATGGGGCATATACAACTATATGATTGTAATATTATGTTTACCACTGTTCTCTTCAATTAAAATATATAAACCCATTAAACAATAGTATACACAGGGCAACTCAAGATTTAACACAAACAGATTCGGCAAATTTATACCTTAAGTTGCAGAAATAAAGGTTATAATTGTTTCAAAATATGTTACAAGTCTCCCGAAGCTACATGAAAGTGCCAAGAGCCTGTAACACATTTTTGGGAAGGTGTTTTCGGCAAGTTCCAGTTGCGGACATATAATAATTTGGGAACAGAATAAACATAAATTATAAATCTGCCAAGACGATTGAGATCGTTTTATAACGAAACAGTATATTACAATGTACATAAAAGTCAACCTGTAGATATAGCTTCAGCAACACGGAATTTTTATTATACTTCTTATAGTTCAGTTATTTAAACGCAAGACTTTAGACCTTCCCGAAAATGTGTTGCGGGCTCTTGGAATACAACGTCTTACCCACCATTACACCACTAATCGTATAGGATTCCACTCTGATGCCTTTAATTAATAGCCAACATGTCCTTTCTTGATCTCCTTAGACGACGGTATTAAATCAAGCAAGGACTTTGCCTTATAAATGGTTACTTTGAATTAATGGAGAGCATTTATGTTTACACTGATGCGTCTTGACTTCATAGACTTCATAAATGAGTATAAATAAATTTAAAGTTTCTTTTTCGAGTTATAAATATTTTTTCATTCCTTCTATTAGAAAGGTGTTGCTTTGTTCCTCTATAAGTGGGAGCAAAGTAGGTCTATTCTGTTAAGACAGTTTTTAGCGGCCGGGAATGAGATTTGAATTTCGAACTTGTATCATTCATAGAAATCGAACGAAAATTCTTTGAATTACAGGCTGGTACGTGTTGGCTGCACAATGGCGGGCACCGCACTCACTGAAAAAAAAAAGGCGCGAATTAAGTCTCTGTTCTTGTAATCCGTATATACCTACTCTGTTTTATTTTGCAAAAATTATTAGTTGTACGTCGAATTGCATTAGTTCATGAAAAAATAACTATAGAAGGTAACAGCATTGGTAAAAACTTATTACCCAGGAAATTACCGGAGAAATATTTAAAGGCTTATATCATTTTCATTCTACGGAAAAACACAGAAGGTGCGAAAATGTTTTCGGAACATGAGTTTGTGGCCTGTTTTCAAGAGTTAGCTAAAACTAAACAATCTTCTACTAATCAGTATATACTGATTTATTTATTTATTCATAATAAAAAGGAGAGGAAACTTAGATAATAATTATGATTCGATAGCAAATTATTTTTACCTAGGGCAATATAAAGCGCCTGTATTACCAGGTAGCGGTCCAGTCGTCAGGTGATAGTCTACACGCCAGATGGCGAACACGCTTCCGGTGGCGGTCTACACCTCACTTCGCGGTCCAGGCGTCAGGTGAAGGTCTAGACGTTAGGTGGCGGTCTACACCAAGTGACATACAAAAAAGAACTACCTTGCTCTCGTGTCATACAATGTACTATTTTCTGACTACCTACTTTCTGATACCAATATTGATAGCACTTTTACTGATATACAACTGATGTTATACAGAACAAAAGATGCTTGAATATCCCAAAAAAATGCTTAGTTAGCTTGCTTATGTATACTCTGAGGTTATGCTCATAAAATTAAATCTTTCGAATTAGAAAAAAAACATTAAATTAAATTTAAAATATATGTCTTCAACAACGCGAGAAATAAAGCGTTTCATATCAATAAAATGAAATAATAAATAATCGAAAACGCAATTATAGTCAATGATGCTCTTAAAATTTTCTGTCTTATCATTTAGCGCCATCTATTATCAATGTAATATACTACGTCGCTGTAAAGAATACACTGGTTCTGATTTGACGACCTGACTAAAGACATCTATCGGTCTGTGTGAATATTATTAATTTTCAGTACGAACAATGCTTTGACATAATTGACTAATTAGTTCATTTCTTTCATAATAGATGCCGCCTAGACGCAATTATAAACACCTCAATAGTTTGTGAAAAAGTTTTCAACTTCGTGAATGAATATACCAAAACTATTACTTTGTGTTTTTCCTCGCTGGTTCTGATTTGACGATTACTGCCACTTTGTGATATGAGTTGTAAGGTTGTAGAGATCGTGGGGGTTCCGAGGATGACGACAGATGCCAATCGGTCATCTTAACTCGCCCCATAGCCAAATCCTCTGCAATCTAAGCTGATTCTGGTACTTGACCGGGATAGCGCTTAGGAAGAAGAAGACACTCAGATCTCCTACCAAGTGAGGCCAGCTAACTAAAGGTAAATATAGTCATAAATACACGGTAATATTACTTTATAGCTTCTAATTTGCGACATCATTTATTAAACGTTAATTAATTGAAAATATCTAACTGTCCAGACATTCAATTGTATTTTTGTTATAAATTTGGCAGCAGGTGACGCTGGGGGAGGGATGACGTTGGTGAAGGAGGAAAGGAGGGGGGGCGGGGGGGGGGGGGGGGAGGTCAAATATCGCAAAAATTGGTGTGACGTAATTTATGTATACTTAAAGAAATAAGGTACTTAAAAAATTTACTTCGACCTTACAAACTCACACATTAATGTTGTTATTTATATACATAAAGTGTTAATAAAAATACGGTTTAATAAGAAGCCTATATGGGCGGCAAGTTCGTATGGCATGTTTTCATTAACATTATTGGTTTGACCCGGTTAAAATTTAACGATGTATACTGACCTTAATGAAACATGCACCTAAATGTGGTTAGAATTTTCTGCATTTACTACTTTAAGCCGGATACTAATACAAGTTGTTTTTGTTGTATATGTAGAATAATTTAATTGTTTTACGCTTTTTTTACCGACTTTAGAAAAAGGAGGAGGTGATATGTTCGACGTGATTAGTTTTTTTTTTCAAATATCACATTTATAAATAGTCTTCGTCCTAGCGTTACCCGGTCTAGTACCAGGATCCGCTTAGATTGCAGATGTGTCTCTGGGGCGAGTTAAGATGACCGATTGCTATCTGATATCATCCTTAAAACCACCCACAATCTCTACAATCTCACGTCTAATATCAGTTATATTAATCGCTTCCCACTGTTTGATGTGCCTTTCGAAACACGGAGGAATTCAGATATCAAACATAAACCAGTGGTAGAATGGGTCACCCATCTACCGGTCGCAGCCAAAGCTACTTAACCTCGCGATCAACGCAAATGCCGACTACCGGTAATGCCATGACATCCTCATGTTTACATTTATAAAATAGTTAGTAGTCTAATTTTATTTAACAGTAGCTTTTACCCTATCTCTCTACTAACCAGATGCTGTATATTCAAAATCTTCCTGTTAAAAAGAAGACCAGTAAAAAAATACATCTTTTAGATTTTCTTTCCCCTATACTTGTGGTGATCACAATGTTGGACGCTTTTAAGGCAGTAAAACCAAAATACTGAAGCAGTCTCTAGAGACAATCACTATATCAGAATCACTTGCCAACGAGAGGGTGGGACTCGCTGACTGAATGTCAGAATACACACTGAAGACCAGCGCAACCGACCACATCTCTGAATGGAACACCAGACTCGTGTGAACAGTCAACTCAATAAAGCATGCACTCCGAGAGCCCATAGGGCTACCCCACCCAGCCTGCTCCGTTAACCCGCGCAGCTCCCAGCGCCCACCAGACCTGCACTGAAGCGGACCACCACTATCGCCCTGGATTAAAAAAATACGACTTAGGGACCTTCAAGAAAAGAGCATACTCATTTCTCAAAGGCCGGCAACGCATCTGCGAGCCCTCCGGTGTCGCAGTTGTCCATGGGCGTCGGTAGTCACTTAGGTGAGTACCAGCTGCTCGTTTGCCCCTTGTTATATAATAATAGAAAAAAAAATCAAAATTTGTCGTCTCGCCTATTATTATTAATTGTTACCACGTTTCATTGTAAAAAGTTAGAAGACTTCTGCAGCATACGCTATTAAGACGAGATAAAATATCTAGAACAGAACAGCTCTCGATTTTCCAAAAATGGTCTAAAATAACCGCGAGCTATCACACGACTATACTCGTTTCATAGGTACAACGTGGACACAGCGAAAGTTAAAGGCAGCTTACACACGGATGAAGATTTTTTTTCTTTTTTTTTTTTCATATAACAAGGGGCAAAGCAGACGGTACTCTTACGTGACTACCGACGCCCATGGACAACTGCAACACCAGGGGGATCGCGGATGCGTTGCCGGCCTTTGAGAAGTGAGTATGCTCTTTTCTTGAAGGTGAAGTTATTGATTAGCCCGTTGGCGCGATTGTTAATGACCATGGCTTCCGCTTCGCGTTTGTCGGTTAGATTTCCGCCTCGAATCTGTAATGGAGTTCTTATATCACGATTTTCTATACTCTATACTAATATATAAACATATAGACTGGCCCGTTGGCGCAGTGGACAGAGACCCTACCTACCGTTCCGGGGTGGTCGTGGGTTTGATTCCCGCCTCGAGTCTGAGTGTATTACTTATATTTATATAATTATATATTTATAAAATATATATTTGTGTATGACAGGCGTCTGTTGCCTATAACACAGGCATTAAGTTGTCTACCTTAGGAACGGACGTCCATGTGTCATATAGTCCAGTATATATTTATATTTATTTATATAAAGCTGAAGAGTTTGTCTGTTTACTTGTTTGTTTGCTTGCTTGAACACGCTATTCTCAGGAACCGTTGGTCCGATTTGAAAAATTCTTTCAGTGTCAACCCATTCACTTAGGACTAATGTGGGTTATAAATCATCAAGCTGAAATTTTATTAAATTTTTTTTAACTACTACAACTCACAATACAGGGAAAAATAAAAAGCCGCCAAAGACCTGGCCGTAGACGGATTAAGATCCTGGCTTAAAAATCTGCGCCAGTAGTTTAATTTAAGTTCGAGATCACTGTGTTACGGACAGATGATACAATGTTCTAAAATATTTAATAAAATTCCAATTAATATTAAATCACTGCCTATTGCACCTTTTAAAAGAAAATTGTACCAATTGTTGGACGGCACGTTCCCAAGACTTCGTGATTATCCGCTGTAAATAAAAGTGCTTTGTACAGTCTGCGAGAAGTGTATGACAAGTTGGTGTATTATTGATCCCTATCAATATAACCCCGGAAAAGACACCAACGTGTCCGTTACAACTATAATTAAGGTATCCTGTGTAATTGTTTATAGCATTAGCTATATGAAAATGCAAATTACTTTAAAATCGATCTAGCCGTGTATGAAATTGATTGATTAACTGGCATGTTGGCGCAGGGCAGTGACCCTGTCTTCCGCTCCGGGGGTCATGGGTTTGATTCCCGCCTCGAGACTAGCTGTATTCTATATACGTATGTATTTATATACATATTTCTACAATATATATATTTGTATATATTAGACGACTGTTACCAATAACGCAGGTATTAAGTTATCTACCCTATGAACAGTCGTTCGTGTAATGTTAAATGATATATATATATATATATATATATATATATCATTTAAACTTGTCTTGGTACGCTTTTTGCCATTTCATTCTTATTTAAGGCATAGTATGGCTTTCCTTTAGAAAAACATATGACGTAAAATATGTACTAAATAATACAATTATTAATATTAATTAACAAAGTGTTGAGATTTTACTTTTAAGGCAAAAGTAAGAGTGGACCGACCGTAAAAAAAAAATTCCCCATTTCTTTGCGGTAGCATTGATGTATGCGTCGTGTATGAAGCCCAAGACTTGAGAGCTAATAGACAGAATGGAAGTATAAAAAGCACAGAAAGTACAGTAATTGAAGAAAAGAAGACCCTGGTACTGTTCTGGCACAGCACTAAGAAGAAGAAAATGGCCTAGTTTAATTAGTAATGGTTTTAATTAAATATAATAATTTTCATTTTGATAACAGGCAATAAAGGTTTGTTTCTGAGGCACGTTTTTTTTTTAATTTTATTTATTTCACTTTTTAAATATTCTTAGTTTTTATAAATAGAGACACCAAAAGGTTTCTCTATTCTTAAATATTTATAAAGACATTTTTGTAAAAAAAAATGTACGTAATAAAAAATTACGTACATTTTTTTTTTTACAAAAATGTCTTTATAAAAATTACTTATTTTTACGTTGCCTACATTTTATTTAATGGTGTAATATTTTTTGATATTTCTTTTTTATTAGTAAATTTTAGTTTTAGTTTTTTAAGCGATGACTGCTGGGCAAAGGCCTCCCCCTTTTCCAAACACACCTTCCTTTCCTGACCCAATTGAATCCATTTCTTTCCCGCAAAGGCGTCCAAGTCGTCTCGCCACCTCTTCCTTGACGACTTTTTTCACGGACGTCATGTCATAAAGTAAAATGTTTCCACCTTTTATTTCCTTCTCTCAAGGATTCGAGATATACTTTAAGGTAAGCCCGATATTATGATTGCCACTGGAGTAAACCTTTTATACAAGTTTAGTAGTGGCCACGCTGCTAGGCAGGCGGATGCTTTTGAACCGTTCCCATTATGGTTTTCAATAAATCCACTAATGAGTATACTGAGTCTTCGATTGTCTATTCAATTTTTTTTTATGTTACAAGGGGCAAACGAGCAGACAACAGACACCTAAGTGTCTACCGACGCCCGTGGACATCTGTACGACCAGAAGGATAGCAGATGCGGAGCGGCCGTTAATGATGAGTTTAGGCCACCAGGAAGTCTCAAAAACCGAATGAAACGGGAAAACAATACCATCACTTGACATGACAGAATTGCAGCCACTTCACGCCGATCTCATATAAGAAAGAGGTTAATAACTTTATTGTATAAAAATCGTTAACTACAATAGAAACATTAAAGCTATTTCACAGCTCATTAACAGTGTCACACTCGAAACTATATCAATTAACATAACTTGGTTTCAGTACCTTAATTTACTTTTTTATATTACGAATATAATTTATACATATACTAGCGACCTCTCCCGGCTACACACGGATGCAATGTTATCTGCCTATATAATGCATATAGGCTGCTCTCTCGAATCATTCTGTTTATTGATGAAAGCTGCATTAAAATCCCTTGTGTAGTTAAAATATTTATGCATATAAGAAAGGAAAATTTCTTCTTTTTAAAGTATACCTGTTTTTCGGCAACTTTGACGTTCTATTACAATGGAAACGCGCATCAACGGCAATTTTAAATACATTTGATATTCGAAATAACCAAGGTCGGTTAGCAGCTGCATTTAACTGCATAGCCGACAATTAGAATGTACAATAAGTGGCCACAATAACTCTGTCGAAGGCAATTTTTAAAGTTTAAAGTTCATACATATCATAATATAATTTACAATAAATTAAATAGTCTATAGTAATTGACTCTATTCCGTTAAGGGAGGAACAATTCGTTGATTTGATGCTTCCGCCTTTGCGCTCTCACACAGTATTACATGTTAGTGATAAATAAATAAATATATACAGGACTATGACACACGGACGTCTGTTCCTAAGGTAAACAACTAAATGCCTGTGATATAGATAACAGCCTCCTGTTATATCACGTAAAAATCGAGAACTGAAAGCGATTATGATAGGTCACACTACTTTGCGAAATTTCAACAAACAACTATCGGGGTGTAGATTTCTACCAAAGCAAAACTAGATGGCGCTGTACGGATGACGACAACCGCAGTACAAACACTGAAATTCTCCATACAAACAAACTCACGCTAGCGAAGTTTCTACTTACGATTACTATATATAGACCTTCCAACGAACAACTGTCGGCGAGGCGCGGCCGCTCCGGGCAGCTCCAACTAGCCCGGACACGAAGATCATCCTTTGCGGTGGTTGAGCAATATCGACCTTCGCTCCCACCTTTCATTCCTCTTCGAAACTTTCCCCCCTGGTGTTCCTTTCCACAACAGCAATGCTTTAAACTAAATGCAGTAATACCCTGACAATACATAAACACACTTATAGAAAGTCCCTTATCCGCCGTTTATAACATCTACAGTATAAATGTCATAAGCTGAACTTGATAATACAGTCTGATATTCACTTAACCTAAATATTAGACATTTAAAAATATAAAATCCAACTTGCTATCATTTTATATTTGACATTTGCCAGTCCCTTTCACGAAGTTGAAGGGGGATTAGACGATAGCAGAGGGATTATTTTCCATTTATCAACATTGCCCTCATTATGAGCGTATGTGGCTACTGTTTTATTTTAGCTTCATTTAAGTCCGTCCGGTTTTTCTACTGCGCTTAAAATATTCATGTTTTCGTTTTTAAACTGACTTTACTGCGCAAAAAATTTGCATATTTAAAAAAAGAAGTGCTATCTCACATAAACATAACCCTATATGGGTCATCGGTGGTAAGTTCGGACTAAAATCTACAAGGACTTGGTTTCCGGAATTGATATTTTTTTTGGATAAATAAAGTCTTTTTGACTGGCTGAAAGACGTGGCTTTCTACACTTCGTGTATAGAAAGATGCGTAACATGATGTTTTACCGATTAGTAGGTTTTGCGTTTTCACCACAAACGCACATATACAATCAAACCTTTTCTTTTTATAAAATTAGTTAAGATTAAGTAAGTTTTTTCTTTCTTTTTTTTTATCTTTCAAGGTGCAAACGAGAAGGTAGCAGACAGCTAATTGCTACTACTGCTACTACTGACACTCATAGATATCTGCACGACCGGGTGGCAACCAGATTCATTGCTGGCTTTTAATGAGAAGTTTAGGCCACCGAGAAGTCTCACAAACCGAACGAAATGCCCTTTCATCTACCTTCCTGAATGATATTCAGCCATTTGATCATAGAGCTAGGCAAATGACTTGGATCGATGAGGTTTCATAATTTCATTTGGCTGGCCCGTTGGCGCAGTGGGCAGTGACCCTGCCTTCTGTTCCGGGGGTCGTGGGTTCGATTCCCACGTAAATAGAAAAATCATAGTGCACTTTGTTGTCGGCTCAGTCTTGTTTTTCCTTTTGTAGCGGGCACTTGTGACAGAAATGCCCGCGATCATTCGGCGGGAGTTTTTTTATTTGTTATCTGTGATGTGATTTTTTTTAATATAAAATGTAAGTTTAATATTGCACGAAGTATACGCTGTAGTGGTGAAAATGAAAAAGGTGGGTTTACTTTTAAACTTTTTTATTAATTCAGTATTTTCGCTAGATGATCGGAAAATTGAAAGTTCTACTCTCGTCTTTGTGGAAAAGGCATGTTTCCACTATCATAAATTAAAATAAGTAATACTAGAGACACGTAACGTATCCTAGTATTTTTTTAATTAGCCACAAATTTTAAATTATTAGTAGTATATACGTCTACGAGTATCACCAAAAAGAAAAGATAGTAGAACAATCCTTTTTTTGGGTTATCTATTAACTATGATGCCCGAAACGAGCTGTGGACTATATCTATTACAAAAAAAGTTATTCAGAAAACAGTCGATTGTAGAAGTGACACTTAAACTTTTGGTCCGGATCTCTGGATCGTAAGTCCTAACTTACTGAAGGATGAAACCTTTGGTTCTGAGTAGTCTCATGTCCTTAATAACACCTGGATACTTATATATTTGACGATTCAAAAAAGCTTGTAGAAGTCTACTTGAATAAAGTATCATTTGAATTTGAATATAAAACTGTAACTGTGACCCATGGCCAGGTACCAAATGTACACGAGACTAATCAGAACCTACAATTTCATCAATCAGAAAATAAGTTGCGACCCAGAGGTTTTAGGGCCGAAAGTTTAGGTTTCAGTTCTACTATCGACTATTTTCAACATAACTTTTTTTATCAAAAATAATCAACAGCTTGTTCCGGGCGCCATAGTTAATAGATAGCCCAAAATAATGTCATCAACTATTTTTTTTTTCTTCTAAAATAAGTAATGTCTTGCGACCAGTGTCGGATTTACACATTTGCCACCAGTAGGCTAATCAATTATGCCTCCCTTATTAACATTTGCAATTCTATACTCTACTTCACAATCATTTTTATATTCCTTTATATTTATATCGATTTATCTCTATTTTTCACCATTTTCAACTTGTCGACTATTGGTAGATGGCAATATAAATATTTTTCAAAGTCATAATCAGAAAGGTAAGAGTATATTTTACAAGGCGTTTAGTAATAAATCATATTATATGTATATCTAATTAGAGGTAGCGCCACGCTTGTAGCCGAATTGGGCCGGCGCGTCCGGGTACCAGTACCTCTTTCTCACATGATATTAAAAACATAACTTTTTATTTATTTATAATATTTTTTAAATAGATTTTTTTTTTTTTTTTTTATATATTAAATGGCCAGCGCCGAAGGGTGGCGGCGTGCCGCTGTGGAAACCCGCCTTCTCGTAGCTCTATGGAAATACATACACACCATGTACAGATGCAAAGTTACCTTCATTTTTATTTAATGTAACAAGGGGCAAACGACAAAGCAGCAGGCAGCTAAGTGCCCACTGAAGCCCGTGGACATCTGCACGACCAGAAGGCAAGCAGATACGTTTTTAGACCACCGGGAAGCCTCACAAACCGAACAAAACGCGACAAAAATACCGAAACTAGATAATATCATGCCTTACAGTCAACTAAACCTAAGATATAAATATTTCAGCGAAAAACAAACTCTCACCTGGTTAGTTTTGCGTTTTTATAAATCCAAATAAATTTTAGCGCCATAACGCTCTATCATGGCGTCTTGTATGACGTAACGACTTGCTAACCATAAAGTTGTACTCGAGTGTAATTGGAGCATAGGTTAGCAACGACAATTTGTTTGACACGCAGTGTCGTCACGCGCTCAGATCGCTCTTTGGAGTCACCTGATTCGTGTCTTTAATTGATTTATATTTTCAAAATATTTTAGTAATTCCACTTGATTTATGTAATATTTAAACCTCCATCAACTATTCGGAACTAAAATTTATTAGTATTTCTTTTAGTGGAAACTACCCTATTCAATGCCCCACAACGCAGCGTTGTGCGTTACGGTCAAAAGACCAAACTTTAACATTCCTTTTTCTTAGCATTGTTTAATAAAATAAGATATACTCACATTGACCTTGTTGAGCGCGACGTGAGTTTTGGCGTACATAGTATTTGTCAAGTCCGCCGTCGCGGCGCCTCCTGATTTATTCGCATTCGCCGTGTAAGGGCCAGCTACGTTAAAAAAAAAAACATGTACTTTAAGTATATTCCGTTCTGTTTTCATAAAATGACAATTAATAAACATATTAATAAATATATTATATAATGTCAAGAAATTAATAAACATATTATATAATGTTGGCTAATGAAATGTGCACAATAGCAGCCGCGTACTCATCAATATAATTAGTAACCTATATATGCTATTGTAATAGATCAGTGTAAATACATGATTAGATTAAGTTTCTAATTTCAATTTTACCTTATAACCTTAAATAGGATATTGACATGTGTGTGTGTGTTTGTGTGACAAAACATAAAGCATAAAGGTTGCGTAACTATCAAAACCGATCGCAAATCTTTGAGCTCATCCGATTCCATTGAACCATCAATTTCAATCAGCAGTATAATAAATTTGAAAAATTATTTCATGATAGAGATGACATTTTAATAGTGATAATTGGTAAACAAAGTTTGAAAAAAGTATAACTTCAACACACGACAAGACAAGGTTCTACGCGCTCAATTCATTTTCTTTCATCTCTTAAAAAAAATTATGGCTAAATCTCCTTGGGAGCACTAGGCGCTCGCGCGTGCTCCCACGAAAAAGTCCTGTATATAGGTATATAACTGTTCGCCTAGGGCATAGGAAGCATTAAATATAAGTTTTGGATATACTCGTAATAACCCAGAAATCGATGCGTCACAAACACAGTAGAAAGAGGTATTCGGGTTGTCGAAATACGACAAATTAACCTCTTTAACCTTCATTGTTTAATGTTATTGACACTATTTTAGGAAATGACCCAAAATGTTTGTGTCTATTCAATATATGCAAAGAAAATGATATTCTGTGATAAGTTAATAGGTGACGTTTTAAAGTCCGTAATCTTTTGTACAATAACGGCACATTTTAATTTTTTTGACCGTTTGTCTGAGCGTGTCTATTTTATATTGACACATAACGTAGTTTTTACCCCTTAGAACCTGAAGATCTTTAAAGAAAACCAACATCTATCATAAAATAGAAAAAATATAATACAAGGTGTACAAACTACGTGGCCCAAGTCACGTTCAGTCCGATATTGGGTAGAAAAAACGACTAACAAAGACAAAACAACGCGTAATAACGGGAAAAATCAAAGTGGTAACCAGTATCAGAAATGCGTATGTTAACTCGCAAACAACACTGTTTTATCGCGTGGTGTTCCAACATTGTGGTATTACACGCATTAGTTCACGTATGAAATACCCATCCCGACACGACAAGGAAACAACATTAGGAGGTTTGGAATTGAGAATTTTCCGTGATTTTACTCGTCTGTAACGTTCTCCACGTCATTACGTAGATTAAAAATATCATGGGTGTTTCTAGGTTGTTTTTGCAATTAGACAACGTTCCCAATTAGCAAAAGATTAACATAAATAATATAAATACGTGTGAACAAACTGCAACTCTAACTTGATCCTGACTTAAAGTATACATTTTTAAACTACAATAAGGTATAATAACTTCACAGCAAATTGTTAGAAGTTCATCCGTTTTCGTGCAGTTGTCCTAAAAAAAGGTCTTTTAGAAATGGTTTTGGATAAGAATGTTACGCATAACATGTACGACAAAAATACCTGTTACGTCTATTCCATGGCTGTTAAATCCGAAATATTTCTAATGCTCGACGTTTATTCTTTTTGACAATACCTTAACCTCTAGATTGACGTGCTATGTAAAATTATTATACCATAAAACATTCGGTGATTTTATGGGAAAGACATAAAGGAGATTGGTTAATTGGCTAACAGCAGACGAGCCGAAATTCGTGCAAGACAATGTCTGCCGGGTCCACTAGTTAATAAATAAATAAAATTTGACTTTGAAACTATACTGAGTTCGTTGGCGGCTGTTTTCAGAGGTCGGCACGAGAAACCCTCGTAAAATTAGCTTAATAGGTCGAAAATTTTATTACCTAGTATTAGAGTTACTTTAAAAGTATTTTAAAAATATGTTTATAACGAAATTAAGTTTAGTAGTGCTTGCGTAAATCCTTTAAGTATATACAGTATTTAGGATTAATATACTTTTATATATTTGTAACAATTATTGTATATTTTAACAAGTAGAACAAATGCAGATACTTAATCACATTAAGGACACATCACATTGTTTTTTTTTTAATGTTTAATTATAAAAAACTTGTAATTTCCTTTTTAAACAAATAAAAAAGAAATATTTATTTAAAAAAAAACTAAAATTGCTTTTAATCTGTAAGGCGTATATACTGTATACTGTTTCCCGTAACTTTGCTCGCGGAAACTTGCAAGAGCCTTAGACCCTATTGAACTCTTTACCAAATCTCATCTTTGTACATCCCCCGGTTGTCGAGCTTAATAGGTGCCCTTAAGCTTTTATATTAAATATAAACTAGAGATCGGGTGGTGGTTTAAAAGGGTCCACAAATCACATATGAAAAATTTCAGTCCTTTATACAATGACAGTGTAAAATTTGAAAATTAATGTTTTTACCGTCGTCATGACTACTCTGACATAATCTTATAATAATATACATGTATTTATAATGCATATTTTGATTTTGACTGGCCCGTTGGCGCAGTGGGTAGTGACCCTGCCTTCTGTTTCGGGAGTCGTGGGTTCGATTCTCGCCTCGAGTCTGAGTTATCTATATGTATGTATTTATATAATTCTCCAAAAAAATATTTGTATATAACAGGCGTCTGTTACATATAACACAGGCATAAACTTGTCTATCTTAGGAACAGACGTCCGTGTGTCATATAGTCCTGTAGAAGTTTATTTTATAAAAATATTTGCACACTCTCCTCTCTATAATCTATAATTGTGACAAATTAATATACCTCCGTCCGCGCAATTTTCGTAAAATGGTACTGAAAGATTTCGCTTCACGTATAAATATATAGTTAAATACTATGTATAGATTGGAGTATACGACTATACTTATACATAACATATACGATATACTATACGTCATACAATGTCACGTCTTAGTGATACCATCCTCCCTTTAACGTGTTACGTAATCTGTGGATGGCCAATTTCAATTTAATCTGTTTTGATTTTCCTTTCTATACAATTTGATGTAAACAATTAAAATTACGTAACCAGGGACAAGACTTGTCGCCAGGAAAGTCGTAAAATGTATGAGGCCAGACGATCCCCTAAATTATGTTAGTGTATTAGTTCATATCTAGAAAAAAAGACTGCGTAACTTTTTGTGTCAGCGTTGGCGTGGTGCCAGCTTTCGAAGTACAGAGTGCGTACGATTCTTGAGATTTCGCATTGCATTAAAATGTTTGGTATACTTACGTAAAGTGGGATAAAATAAATCGGGACTAGACAAACCTGGAGGGTAATTCGAATTTATTTATTCTTTATTGCACAGATAGAAAAACAGTTAACAAATCAGTAAAGAATAACAAAACAGTTTTATATAGTGCGCAAGGGCGGTCTTATCGCGATCTCGCACAGACAACCCGAAAATGTTTGACATTCAAAATATTCCTGCATTCTATAAAAAAAAATTCTATTATATATTAAACTAGTGGAACCAGCAGACATCCTGCCCGAATGTTAGGTTACTTGCCATTTAATACATTCAGTTATCCTATAATATTATCCCCATTCCCGCCCTAGACTCTATTCTCTCTCAAAGTTACATTAAAAAAGATTAAATAGTCGAAGCGCATAGATTACATCAGAAATATTTCAAAATGTTGTTTAAGTATTCATAAATTTTCGTAAAATTAGGCAAACAAATAAATTTAATTTTAGCGCGATGATATATAACCTTCCTCGATAGATGGGCTATCTAACATTGTAAGAATTTTTCAAATTGAACCATTTGGTACGTTTATAGTGTATCAGATACGGAACCCTTCTATATAAGCGTATCAAGACACGCTTATATAGACAAATTTTTATTATTTTATCTGTCAGTTACTTTAAGCCTGCTTATTGCTCATTGAAGTTTATTTTAGGATGCATATCATAAGCCGAGTATGATTTATTATTAAAAAGAAAACACACAAAATTATGGAAACCAATACAAACGAAGTGAAGTGTAGATTCTGAAGTGTGTGTAGACTGCGATCTCGTGGTCAATGCAACTCAATTACTGATTTACATAGATATATCTATTGTTTTATCATATAAATTATTGTTTTTTATGTGTTCTTGTGTGCAATAATATCTATTCTATCTATCCAATCAAGTATAAGAAGATATAATAAATATTTTATAGCCGCATTGTCCCTTACAGATTAAGGTCGACAGAATAGTTCTTGACAAGTCAAGGTCTTTTAGTAGGTTGTACAGGGATTTTGCTGGTATACCCCTTGCTCCTACCTCTACTGCGTAAAGGCTGGTTTTATAACCGTTTTTGATGAGTTCATTGGTTAGGTCAAAGTACTTGTTTGTTTTTAACAAAATAATTTTTAATATTTTAATTAATCTATACGTATAAATACAACTGAAGTGTCCGTTAATAACATTGAAATTTAATTCTTTTTACTAATTGCCATACAACTAAATGTCATATACCTATACCAAAGAAACAAATTAAAAGAGCAACTCTGTCTGTCTGTCTGTTTGGAAATCCGAATATACCTCTGGGTATATATTCTGAGATATCTCTAAAGCTGCAGGATCGATTTGGATGAAACTTTCACTGGCAGATAGCTGATGTTACACGGTTACATGGCTTCTCTGGTTTTAGAGAAATAATTAGGGTTCCTCACCAAAAAATAAAAACCCTCAAAATTTACCAAATTCACACTGATGTAGTTGCAAGATTCTGCTAGTTTGATTAGCCTATATCTATACTGATATATAAAGCTGAAGAGTTTGTTAGTTTGTTTACTTGAATAGGCTTATCTCAGAAAATATGGGTCCAATTTTAAAACTTTTTCAGTTTTAGATAGCCCATTAATCAAGGAACGCTATATGCTTCCTCAATAAGGGCCATACCACATTATCATTTTCACATCTTGTATGTCATATCTTTGGAAAATATTTAAATAGCAGATTCAGGAGAAAAACATTTTTTCTTTTTCTTGTACCAAAAATAACTGCTTGTATATACTGAAGGCAATTTACCAATTAATTGTCAGGCAAACAAAACAAAAGGCAAATTATTTGCATGATTACTAATATTCACATGTATGTACCTGGCACAAGCTTCATCCACATCTGGCACAAGAATGCCAATATGCCCAAAACCCCTAGGGTCCGAGTTGCCGTTGTGGTAGCTCGATTCATCACTCTCTGTTCCCCAGTTACTGAAATTATATCAAAATATTACATCAGAATTTACATACTAAAGTTTTAATTACAGTAAATAAGATTTTTTCGAGGAGATCGTAACCTAATAAGGTTACAGCATTTGAGTCCGTTGTTAAGCAGTTCTTATTGCGACCGAATGACATATGAATGACCCATTATAGCACAGGTTTTCTGATATGTGTCCTGCTCCATGTTTCGGAAGACATAAATAAAACTGTGGATCCTGAGTAATGTCACTGAGATATATTAGTCGTGAGGTTGTAGAGATTGTCGGGATTCCGGGCATGATGTCAGAAGATAGTTGGTCATCTTAACTCGTCCCAAAGCCAAATCCTTTACAATTTCAGCAGACCCTGGTACTAGTCCAGGAAAATGCTAGGTATAATAAAACTGAACTCACTAAGTTAACTCCAGTGTAGCTTTTCTAGTCATAGCCCAAGTTGTCCTTTGCGCTTCATCTCTTGGCACCTCTGCAGGATTTTCATATCCCATGAAGAACAAAGAGAACTTCATCTCTGGAAAGTGAAGCTGTTTGAGCAGAGTCATGCCCAGGACTCCAGTATAAAACGGAATAGTTTGTCGAGGATCTTTGATCCTGTACATTGTTTGTTGGAACATAAAGTCCTGTAATAGAAATTTTTTTAGTTTACAAAAAGTATTAATTAACATAATTTTTTATTATGTACTAGCCGAATACCATGAATTCATACATGTAAATTTAGCGATTTTGTTAAATTTTGAGGGTTTTTTTTTCTTGTGCAGATTCCTTTTTAGTTTTCTAAAAATAAGGTAGCTTATGTTATTTCTTGTAACAGCTATCTGCCAGTCCCATTCAAAGTGACTACCAATGTCCATGGAAAACTGTACTACCATAAAGTTCAATAAATATTGTTAGCAATTACAGTTACGAATCTTATCTCATTGTTTCTTTGAAGAATTTTCGTATTACTCTAAGATGGAGTGACAACATAGTTCTATCACATGTAATGTAAATTTTGTTTTTAAAATCTGTGGTATTAAATTTTAAATATTTTATTAGATGTGAACGCATAAAATTTTATCTACATTCTAACTACCTATGCTGTAAGTTAAGAAATTTTAAAACTGAAATATACATAAACACTTATTAAAAAAATCTGATCAGGTCAGATGAGGAAGTTAACATAATACGTCATGAAATCCATTATTATAGCCGAAATAGGTTATGAATTAAAAAAAGTTAACCATTACCTTTGTAGAAGCACTTGGTGTTTGACATAGCGCCTCTATTTCTTGGGGAGAAATACCTTCACTGGCCATAGTTCTAAAAAAATAAATGAAATCTATGCTATTTACAAAACTTCAAATTTTTAAGTGTTATCTAATTTGAACTTAGAACTTATTATGAATTTAATTCCGATTTGTCACATGCAATCGTCAAAATGTTCATTTGTACCTTATATTGCGATAAGTGAGTGAACTAATTGGCGTACGCAAAATTTTTATACGAGAAAATACTGACGATAGCCGAAAAGTTGATAACAACATTGACATTTGACATCTTGTTTTTTTTTAAGCATACCTGTTACCTAAACGAAAACTCCCATTTTGGTTACGTTTCTCCTGAAAGCTATTTTCTTAGTGGACAATATTTTGAGCGGATTGGATATGAAATGTGGAATAATGCCACGGGAGGGATTTTGCACGTCTACATTATGTACGTATTTTAAAATTAATTTACATCAAAATTCAAATCAAGTTAAGCTATTAAATTTTATTTTTAGTTTTGTATACAATAGAATAAACGTAAGCAGTTGCGTTTTTAGTTAATACTTTCTTTTTTATGCACAATAATCGAGCCTAAATGATACACTTACTCAATTTAATATATAACTCAATTTTGGAGAAATTCTGAAATTGGCAACATATGTAGAGTTAAGATTAAGACTTAATTAGTAGTATTAATAAGCCATTTATACATAATTATGCAATTTACAAATATTTAAATTGGTTTCTTATACCTGGATGGTTGGATATCCTTAAAAAAATATTCATAAAAGGTCTAGACCTAAAGCGTTAATCCAATAATTTCTTGTTTCCTTTTTTTGAATATGTTTTGAGAATATTTCTTTAGGTTCAAAGGTTCATAAAAAAAGAAGAAATTTAGGGCTCTTTACGAAAAATTAAAAACTGTTGAAGTAGTACTAAACATTAGTTTCAACAGTGATCAAGTTTCAGCTGTAGGTAGTACATTATAAAAGTTAGATATATTTATATGATTGCAACATTGCTTGTTTATATTTTTTTAAGGTAAAGACTCGTAGTTAAAAAAAATAACAATTTGGGTTATAACTTCATCCTAATAAATAATATAAGCACCTAAAATTATATAAAGCACCAGAACTTAGAACAAATGAAATAAATAAAAGGCAAACTGTACAATTTATAACTGTATTTATAATTAAATTAAACAGAGCCTTAAATTAATTTTTTTGCTAAATAAAATTTCTCATATAAATATTTGAGTTCCTCTAACCAAATTAAATCTCTATCCACTGAAGTAGTTTTAAAACTATATGCGCAAACCATGCGACTATTTTTAAAATCATCTACAAAAATATCTCCAATAATACTGAGATAAGAACCTTGTTTAAAGTTTATATGATTTTTATTATTATTTTCTATACAATTCAGCAATGAATGCATGGTAGGTATGTTAACATCACCAGATCTTGATATCCTTGAGAAACTTTGTATTAGGTCTTTTACAGTACCATCAGACAATCTGGTATTATTTTTCATGTCATAGTAAAGTTGTATACAGCCAGTGGGATCACATAATTCAAAATTGGTTGATTTATCTGTAGTGTTATAAATTGAAGTTACAACGCCGTGTATCATTATATTCTTGAACTGAAGACCAAACATTTCATAAACATATTTATTGCCATCAGTTTGCTTGGCGCGAAAAATGTCCTGTATATATATCTTGAGAGGGTCTCTTTGAAAATTATCCATGAACCTATTAACTTTTCTTATCAACTTAGTTTGTTTATTTAACGAGAAATATTAATAATAAAACTAAGTAAATAGTTCTAAGATCACAATTAGCATAAAATATCTTTAGAAAAATCTAAGATTCTGAGATTATCACAAGATTCAAATTTGAATTTGTTTAACTATCAAGTGTCAAACGTCAAAGTTCAAATGGTAAGGCCGACACTTGGTTGTCATTGACTATAACTTTCTACATTTGACACTTTTATCTTAAGCGTACGTTCTGTTCAACGCATTTACATTACAATTATAAAAAAAAGTATGATGTCATTCTGAAGTCAATTTTATTTTTGAGCTGATGTCTTATGCTATTTATTTAATTTAACCTCTAACTCATAAGTTTGTGGACTTAATCCATAGAATAAAGTGATTATTAAAATAACTTTGATAATTTTTGGTATAATCATCTACCTACACATTGAGTGATTGTTTCTAACGTCGAAATAAAATTGGTACTAAATGCATAATTATGAATAATGTTAACCTAGTTAAAACATGATTCTGTTCCTGCTAAAATCTACTTAAAGATACTATTATACATGAAAATATTAAATGATTATTTTGTAGATCAGAAAGTTTATAATATTATTCCTTTTTTTCTATAACATTATTGGTTTTTTTGTATGTACAAAGTATCCGCAAGCCTTAACACAACTTAAACAGTCCATTCGTATGCGACTTGGCATACCTCTATCATTGAGACCGGATCAATTTCAATGCATATTAAATTTTCTTGTTCTAGTGTATATGGGGCTTATTGTAAGGTGGCAACATTGTAAAATAAAAGAATATATGTAAATATAATAACAATATATGTAAATGTATAGATAGTTAGTATAACAATAAATGTACAGATAGTTCAACTAAACCACGCACTGTAAGGCAATGATTTACCATTTACGCCAAAATAGGGAACCATTATGGAACGGGAACAACATTATAGGATAATAGTAACCCAACGTTACAGGGTACAGAGTCTGCCGGGTCAGCTAGTATTTTTATAAATATATAATATTATCAAAATGTAACCTCACGCATTTGGTATGTGTCCTACAATTATCTAGAAAAAGTAGTTCAAAAATTTCTTAATAATAGTAATAAAAGATACATTGCGGCTGATTATCATTTAGGAAGTTTTTTTTTATATAACAAGAGGCAAACGAGCAGCTGTACTCACCTAAGTGACTACCGACGCCCATGGACAACTGCAACATCGGAGGGCTCGCAGATGCGCTGCCGGCCTTTGAGAAATGAGTATGCTCTTTTTTTGAAGGTTAAGGAAGTTAGTTGAACGGTGCTGTTTAGTAAAGGAATTTGCATTTAATTGAACGCCTAATTAAGCTAGTTGAATGCTTTCATTGGTGCTCTGCTCGTATTGATCTTAGCGTGATGATATATAGCCTACAGCCTTCCTCGATAAATGACCTAACAAACACTGAAAGAATTTTTCAAATCGGATCTGTACTTCCCGAGATTAGTGCGTTCAAACAAACAAACTCATCAGCTTTATATATTAGTATTGATATATATTTACAGGGCAACCTCGATTTAGCAAATCGGAGGGGAACAAGAAAATATTCGTTATATCAAGTAATTCGTTGAACTGAGGTTTGTAAAGTTGAGGTTAGGTTGGTCTAAAATTCGTTATAAAGAGGTAAAAAAATAGTTTTACGAACAAAAGCGTGTGTGTCGAAACAGATTAAGAATTATATATTGGTGGGAACTTCATATAAAGGTTTTGGGTTGACAAAATTCGTTAATTAGAGGTATGATTGAGGTACGTTTTATTAAGGTTGCACTGTATATATGACAGCTGTCCGCGCATATAATATGTCACATTAGCTCAAGATTTGTGTCGTTATCTATACCAGCGGTGAAGAGTACGATGTTGGCAGTGAGACTGTGGTAAATGACGACGATATCGATTATAACAGTAATCGATTATAAATTATAATATCGATTGGTGTTATAGAGAATCGATTCCCGGTCGCCATTGTTCTGCGTAGCCGCGCCGTTTTTGTTGGCGTGCAGTCATTGAATTAGTTTCATTGTCTGCACCAAATATATATAGCGCACGTTTTCAGTGCGTTGTTATTAAGGTCTGTGTAATAATGTATTGGGTCAAGTTTACTACAATTATTTTTTAAAGAACCATTGTTAATTGCATATGAGTAGTTGAAATTAAATTAAACAATCGATATGGGACTTACATAGGATTCGTGCATCACACTGTGACACAGAGCTCGCTGTGGACATCTCTATGACACCTATTGGTGTCACAGACATATACCATTGGAAAGCGTTACATTTCTTCAGTGATGGCGTCATATCACTGAAGGAGGTAAATAAATGAGAAAGAGAGACTGTGACTCCTTGTCAAGGGAGGGAATAAGGATATATTTAACGGGGAACGATTGATTTGACTCCTCATTAATGAAGTATGTAAACTCCAGAAACTGATATCCATATATATATACATAATAGCGAAAGGTCACCTAACACAAAATCTCGAAAACTTCGGGGCGCACAGTGAATTAATTTGGCAAGGAGGTAGATTTAAGTCAGTAGACATGCGCTAAGAAACTATTTTAGGTTAAGGCCAAATTCGACCAGGAGGTCTAAGTACTCTCCCAAATTTTCACGCGGACGAACTCGAGGAGCGGGGCGACTCCTGGTGGTACACATGTTCATGGGCATCGGTAGTCACTTACCGACTGCTGCCTCTTGTAAACCTTACGAAGTATAAAGTTCTTTTTTTAATTATTAAAAAAAAGTAAAACTATGAAATGAATCAAGGAAATATTGAGTTATATCTTCCGGTCAGATACATTTAAAATAAATCTCTAATAAGAGATAATCTATATTTTTTTTTTCATTTGTTCATATTTAAAACATTTCTTTTAACCGCAACGCGCGACATTTAAGTTCAAATCAATTTACAATATGGCCAATGGCCAAGTGCAAAACAAAACCGGGTTCCAAAATAAATATTGGTGCGCTTACAAGTGCTATGACGTTCAAGTACACAACCCGTCGTGTTATGTAAATTATATATCTATGCCAGAAATGATGAGATTTATCGCTAGGCGTTGCCAGGTTGTTCAACAATATTTTAGGGTACCGCGAAAAGCACTGAATCCACGACAGTAGCCACTAAAGCGATTGAACTGTTTGACATTTGTATTACTATATATAATGAACCAGCTGCGCCCGCGATTTCGTCCGCGTAAAATTACGTAAAAAAATAATAGGTTCAATTCTAGCGTGATGACATTATATAGCCTTTAGCCCTCCTCGATAAATGAACTTTCTTTTCTAACACTGTAGGAATTTTTCAAATTGGACTAGTCGTTCCTAAGATTAGCGCGGTCGAGCAAGCAAACAAACTCTTTAGCTTTATATATTAGTATAAATATAGATATGTCTTTACACAAAGAGCCAATATCAGAAACCATTTAGCATTGCTAATACCTTTATGTCGCAGAAAGGATTAGAGAAAAACTCATATCTATTAAAACCTTACTAAACTATATTACTCGGAAGTACGGAACCCACAATACATAAGTACGTTTCACACTTGGCGAGTTTTATTTTGAACAAATTTTGGAAGGGTCAATGACTTCTTCCGAGACGTCATATCAAGCAATATGCTTATGTAATCGATGAATATTGACTTATGTAAACGCAAATTATATAAAATAAGCCGCAATCGTCTTGGCAGTAAGACTTGTTTGCTTTAAAGTCTAGAATTTCTTGTATGTAAATATTCATATTCAATCATTTATATATAAATACGTAACGCGGAAACTTTATCATTTCATGAAAATTGCGCGGTCGGAGGAGTATGAAATTTAGCACAATTGTAGTTCATATAGAGGAAGATGTGCGAATGCAAATATTTTTTTATAATATGCGTTATTAAATTGTTAAAATAAAACTACAAGCACACCAAAGCCGTAGGATTTACCGTCCGTCCGTCTGTCTACCCGTAAGGTGGTCCCCTTAGTATTTTCAAACTATTAGACGTAGAGGCTTGAAATTTTTCATGATGATAGATCCTGCGTAAAAACTCAGTAGGAAAATTATTTTTGACGAAATTGGACAAACACTTTGAAGTTATTTAACAAATACGTTTGTAGCGTATCAGATATGGAACCCTTCTATATAAGTGTATCTTGACACGCTCTTGGCCATTTTTATTATGTATTAAATGTACTTTACACTATCAACTAACTTCATCCAATACGCTGCCGTGTGACAGTTCCGCCTCATTTAGAGCATCTGTAGTCGCGAGATTTTTAAAATAAATATTTAAAAAAAGTATTGGTTTAGCTCTGGATAGACGAGTGGTCTAAGAGTGGGGAAGCCTTTGCCCAGCAGTGTGATATTACAGGCTAATGAAAAAACAAAAAAAAAACATGTATGAAATATACTTTACAACGAATTAAAAGTCGCAATGACAAGCTACGGTGTGATAGGCGGCCTGTTCTTCCGTTAGCGGTTTCATTTAGACCACCTGCAGTTTCCAGCTTTGCAGAAAGCTCTGGAATTAACACGTAATCTTTAAAGAAAGCTACTTTACATTGCAAAGGCGGGCCAAGAGATAGTACCTACTTGCAATACGCCCAGCGGGTGTGACCGAACAAAAGAAATTGTTTCCTACTTTAACTTAAGTGCATACCTCTTGTGGTTGAGAAAAATGGATACTTAACCTAACATTTAAGAAGAAACTACCAGACTCGGCAGCACTTTGCTGTGGCTGGGTGGTTTATTTATTCATGACACCAAACCAGAATATGACATCCCTTAAAACTGACATAAAAATATCAAATTTGTGGACAAGCTATATTCCAGAAAAAAAGTGTGTGCGACTGCAATTATGCAGGGTGTACAAGTCATCGTACCGGATACGCATTCCATGGGTTCAGTACATGATTCTAGACTCCCCAGTGGTGAAATTTTCGTCGGCTTTTTCTTGAAATGTACATTTTTTTACCATCTTTTTTAATGAATACTGTATAATATCATTATTACTATCTGTCAAATGCGTTTTAAAATTAGAAACAAATTTTAAAATGCATATGAAATATATAATTTTTCAAATCGGACCAGTAGCTCTTAAGATCAACGCGTTTTAGTAAACAAACTCTTTAGCTGCATTTCACCATAAGACATCTCGTCAAAATGTGAAACTCCACCCGCATCACATCGATGTCCTCAAGTCCACAACCGTGCGATTCTCTAGGCATTTCTTACCTCGCACAATTCCCTTGTTGAATTTAAAATGATATATAGCCTCAATTATTACGTGAGAAATATAATATTATTTTCCCTTTTTATAATTAAAATATTGGTAGGTATCATATACCAATAAAAGCTGTGCTGGCCCCCATACTAAGTTTATTTATCTGGTTCTTGAGGACCGCTTTTCGAATTTATTGTTTTGAATAACAACTCACCAAGCTTTTAACCTAACAAATTTTAAAGTAAACTACGAGCAAAAATTATATAATATAAAGTAATGTATGGGAATGTAATTTTGTGTGCATTTATCTGTATGTGGGGATATAAATGTCTTGAACTTAAAATTTAATTGGCAAAATACTTACTACTTCTACAAGAAGTACTTCTTTATGTTACAAGGGGCAAACTGGCAGGCGAGTCATCCAAGTGAATACCAACGTTCATGGAACTCTGCACCACCAGCAGGCTCACAGCTGCGTTGCCGACCATTAAAGAGGGATTTAAACCACCGGGAACTCTCACAAGCCGAACGAAACGCGACTAAAATACTATGACTTGACGTGACAGAATTTTTGCCACTACGCGCTGATGTTATGTGAGATTTAGTCTTTTCTTCGATGTGGTCATAGTTGAAGTTGAGGAATTTGTTGGGGAAAACGTTGAACGTCATTTAAAATACATAATTCATTTACCGTACACGATGTATAGGCATGCCTTTTATCTGAATATTTTTATTTAAATATTTAAAAAAAAACATAAGTTTATTTCTCGTGGCCTCATTTCAGGATATTCGTACTTCATAGCGGCGATCGTATTTTTAATTAACGTTGAATAAATTAATGAATGAATGAGTGAACATTCTTTATAATACCTCACTTGAATCACTATTTTTATCATGGTTGATTCCGAATATCGGAGTCTGTGTAATATGCTTTATACATAATGAAAAAATATATACATTATTAGGAAACCAACAAGAGTACCTAGGTATGTATCTCCTAAAAAATAAATTAGAATTCAATAACAGACAAAGGTTTATTGTAAAAACATGTTATAGGTACGGTTTAATATACAGTTATATGTATTTAGTAAAATATTTCATTTCAACATTTAATTTCAAACAAACAATTCAACTTTACAATTCTTTAATGTCTATTTTCTCTTAATTTATTTGAATAGATTTATTCATAGACGTTAAATAAAACAATGGATATATATTACCTTTTAAAAAGCATTAACTCCACTGTCCTCGTAAAGCGGTAAATGCCTTTCTAACAGTAAAATAATTTTCACAATCAGTTCAGCAGATCCAGATATTACTCCTTATAACCTTAAAATTTGAATTTGAAAAAAAAAACACATTAATTCTGCATGCAATGTATGATAATTTTATCCTTACTGATATCATAAATGTGGAAGTAACTCTGTTACGTTTCCACGCCAACACCGCAGGACCAATTTTGATGAAATTCGGTACAGTTAGATTGGACCCTGGAAAAGAATATAGGCTACTTTTTGACGCGAAAATGAATTGTGAAAGGGTTGAAATAGGGGTTGACAGTTTGTATGAAAGTTGAAGATAACAATTCCGAAATAGTCGCGGATTCAACATAATTATTAATAAGGTTAAGAATGTGTTTTCTGGAATTAAAAAAAAGCTCGAAGTCTCGAATATTTTATAAAGGACAAAATTTCGGTATTCAATTGAAAAAAAAATTAAAGGGAATCAAAGGTTGTTTAGCAAACATTTTTAAAAACATATCACGTATTAGAGATAAAATGTTCGACTTAAATGATAAATTTATAGAAAAGTCCGCAACGAACAGTTTTTTTATTCACCAATGTAAGCATTGTCACTATTACATAGATCATATTTTTTCCCCTTAATGGTAAAGGTTTCCTTCCTTTTTCAACCTATTTTTGTTTAAGGCTGAAAGAGTTTAAATGGTATAGAATTCCGCAGCCACACATACCTCAAAGTGTTGGTACATTTTTGTACTTGAAGACTATAAAGTTCTACAAAATTTTGGGCAGCTACACAAAGTCCCCGCGGCGACACTGCATGATCATTCAAATAAAGCTACCTATGGCTCTAGCAGAATGATTATCAACACATATAAAAGTAAATAAGTGTCTTTTTGTGACGCCAAAATATTTTTGTTTACTCATTGCTTATACGGTACCTATAACAAAAACGCAAGTTAAGACATTTTTGTCTGTCTGTTTACTCCAGGCAACCTCTGTAACGGCTTTGCCGATTTCAACGATATTTTCACTAGCATATAGCTGATGTTACAAGAAAGAACATAGGCTACTTTAGTTCTAGAATAATAAATGTGGTCCTGCGCAAAAAATTAAAAAAAAAATAACCGGATTCAGGCGGGTGAAGTCGCGAGATGCAGCTATTATAATAACATTGAGGTGGAAATATATTTTGAGGTTATCGCCGCAGGTATCCCGGAAGTACCTCGTTAGTAGATATCTCGAATATAATTGGTACCTGGTTTGGATACTCAAAATAAGAACCTGGAAGCTTTTCTTAATATTTTTTGTAACTTAGGGATTTCTTCTATTCCAATTATTCTAATTTAAAAAGGAACCCAATGCTCTTTATGGTTTCCTAGCCATCATCATCATCGTCAGCGTTTCATTGTTTAACATTAATGCACGGTTTTTTTTCGTATAAATTTTACCAAAGAGATTCAATGTCTTCCTAGTACTTTTCTATATTTAAGTGTTAATTTGTTAGTCAAATAAATCTAAACGAAAATCTCGCTGCAAATCTCGGATAGACGTCTTTTGCTTTAAGGAATTGGAAATAAAATATGAATACTAGTTTCGACTTTGTTTGACGAACGGTTAAACCCCTGTGGTGCTACAGCTTTGCTAATAAGAATAGCAATTATAAAAACAAATTAAACTTTAGTATCGCATGTCGCCAAATTGTCATAAACCAAAGTTATGTGCCTAATTTAAAAAGCATCTACGATTCTTATTCTCTTTGAGTCGTTCTCATCAATTTAATCCCAAGGTATAAAAAATAATTAGCCGAGACCTATTTCGTCAATTAGCAACTCTATTGTTTAATAATTTTATAGTCGACTGTATTATGATAGTCGCTCAGTATTGCGCGTTCTCTAATTTTGTTCCCGTCTTTGTTCTTTTGTATGTTAATGAACAGGACAGTGACTTTTAAAGAACCCTTATTATTGGATTGTTTCATTAGACCACTATATAAGTATACCTACACATCAGTTTGGAACTTCAAATTCATCGCATTGGCAATAAAATAACATGTATAGTCGTCCAAGGAATTGCTTTGCCATTTTGGATGACAGTTCCTAGACAAAGAAAATTTTGCTAAGGATTATTGTTAGAAATTAGCATAACGCATAACAAGCAAGGATGAGCCTTGTAACTAATTGACGTGCAAACGACATTCAACATTCGTGGCAAACCAATTTCTTGGTCCACTATACATTACATTAATATATAGACTGTAAAGGAGATTCAAGGCGGGTATCAAAAACGTAACTACGAAGGTTTGATACCAACTGCGCCAAAGGGGCAGTATTTTTCTTAATGATAACTGGCGTACGCGGTAGACGTTATTCTGTCCGAACATTGCGTTATTTACTATTTACTACATTCAATTATCCTATAATATTATTTTCCCTCCCCGTTCCCGTTCAGGTTCCCGTTCCCGTTACGTTGGAAATAACGTAACATGCTGGTTAACTATTCTTAAATTTTCTTATTTTCCGCGCAATTTTTTTTTTTTTTTTCTTTCATAAGAACGTTATGCTGATAATATACAACAACAAAAACAAAAAAAAAGAATTAGCGAAAACGGTCCAGCCGTTCGCGCGTGACGCCGTAACTAAGGGAAATTGAGATTCATTTTTATGTATGGTGTGCCCATTATAGAAACCATCGAAACCAAACCAAAACGTAGACAAGACCGTTCTCATGTCTCCGCCGCGTAGTGATGAGGAGGAACCACCGTGGGGCTTTAGTCGGTTGGAACGCGACATAACCCACCGTCGGTCCTTGCGGCGGATTAGTACCCGCAACGGGATTCCCCATGTAAAAAAAAAAAAAAAACTACCGTCAACGCCGTCAAAGCACAGCAATGCACTGATTTTTCATCATATTTACTAAAGATCACCGACTGACTGGTCGTGATTCGGCAACAAACCTTTATATTTGCGTATGCTTATTTAAATTTACATTTCTTTATATTCTTAAGAGAACAATATCTATTTGACAATTGTCAAAGAGATGATTAAATTTAATCACATCAAACGTCATTAAATGTCGGTCAGTTATTTAGTCATGGTTGTCATGAATACGCTTATCTTATAGTAAAATGTACATATGTAGGTGTGTGTAAATCGTTTGGCATTCGTGTGCGTGTGGTTTTATTTTAATTTATTAAGATCATATATTTTATAAAAGTATAAACATTAGCACACCGTCCTCTATGTAAAGTATAATTGTGCCAAATTTCATACATCCGCCGTCCGCGCAATTTTCGCATCGGTACCGAAAGTTTTTGCTGCACGTATTAATTAGATATTAACCTTTATCATTTCTACACATTCGTTTGTCTGGTGGGAATCGCTATTTAGCGATAAGGCCGCCGATTATACTGCAATACTTATTATTATTATTAAAACTTTGCATGTGAACTGTATTTTTGTGGAATTGAATAAAGACTCATTCATGATCACCATCACCACCACCACCACTACCACCACCACCACCGCCGCCGCCATCGCCATCGTCATTATCATCATCAGTTAGAAACGAACCTTACCGATTTCAGTTCCCCTCTATACGGTTAAGCTACCGTTGTTTTGAGTAATTTCGGTTTACTTTTTATATACATTGATTACTTCAGCGGATTCTTTTAATTAGTAGAAAAAAAAAACTCATTATCCATGTATGTACATTAATTATCGTACAATCAACCGACTAAACGTGTTTTGATAATAGTTCATTGATAAAATTATTACCATTGTCTCTATATAAAAATATTTATCAAAACGTAACGTGACTTCAATGGGCACACGTTCAAATATTTGCCTCGTTTAATCTGCAGAAGAATGTCATTATTCTTGTGTTTCGGTTGGCAACACTTATGTACGGAAGCGATTGGTAGCCGGGTCTTGATTGGTCGGTGCCATTTACCAACTTAAGTGGTGATTTTGCTGATGAACTGTTGTAGATTGGGAGAGTCAGTTGTCTTGTGGATTAGACGGTGTCCTGCTCGAACGTTGGCTTATTTTTTATATTAAATTATAACGCCATCTATTGGTCGCTTACCGAGCGTCCGCCGCCGGCCCGTTCTGCCTCCCTATTTTCAATCTCTTATATCTTCTATGTTATTCATTTTAATGATATGCTGTAAAGGGCAGTTTTGATCTGCATAAAATGTACAAAGTATCTAGCGTATTTAAATGGATAAGGAATAATACGGTATTCTTTAAAATAGCTTCGTAAATAGTTTATTATTTTTTTGTAATATATAAAAGATAAATATGGTTTCTGTGGGTTATACTTAGAAGTTAGACATACTCCATTGCGGACTTTATTGTAGGTCTTTTTATAATGTACAATTCCGTAATACATTATTTTGTTTTATCTCCTAAGGCTTAGCCAGCGCACGCGTCGTAAGCGACGCGTTGACCACCAATGGCTGCCGATGACCCGGCAGGCCGCGAAAAGGGTGGCGCGAGGATTTGAATACCTTTGCGGGGAAGTTGTGGTATTGGCCCAGGAAAGAAGAAGATGGATTAAGTAGGAGATGGCCTTTGCCCAGCAGTGGGACACAATAGGCTAATTAAAAAAAAGTCAGATAAATATAGTAAAAGAATCGTAATTATACGTTACAAACAGACACTTCACTTTTCTTCATTTGTATACCTAATATGAGATTAAATAACGACATAAAAGGACAGTCATATAATATATATTTATATGTTTCCTTTGATCATACCCTGAACCGAATATAATACTGGGCCATCAAAGAGAGTCCTATTCTGTAACAAAAGGACAATAATTGTGTTCCGGATCGCAGCGATTGAGCTTTATAATCTTATCGGTATTATTGGGTCAGATAACGGAAATGGCAAAATACATTGATGTTTTGAGATATCAAAAATCCTTACCTTTTAGAGCAATATCTATTGATATTTATACTTGAGGAGGTTCTCAATTGGACTGTATTTTTACGTTTGTCCCCTCAGAAATGTCAACTGGCTGAACCGATTTTGATGAGTCTCTTTTTTAGCCCCCGACGCAAAAAGAGGGATATTATAAGTTTGATATGTCTATCTCTCTGTTTGTATGCACAAGCGTGCGCGTGTGTGTATGTGTGTGTTTATAAATTGAAAAGTTTAATATGCGTATTACAAAATTAAGTTTTTTTAATAAAGGGGTGATTTGGTGTAGGGGATTAATTTACTGAATTTAACGAACATACCCGAGTGGAGTATCAGGGTTTTTAAAATTTCGAATTTAATGTTATTTATTTGAAAGCTGATGCTTCCCGTATGGTCCCGTTGACACTGACAGTTGAAACTAACAGTTGACACAAGTACTTCCACCTAGTAATACTAGGTAACAGGTATGGTTTCAGAGATGACGTTAGATGGCAGTCAGTTATTTTATCTAGCCGCACAGCCACAGCCCACATCCTGTGCAATCTAAGCGGACCCTGGTACTAGACCGGGATAACGCTAAGAATGAGAAATATAGCCTTTAATATTTTTCAAATTGTTACTGGCACTGGGTTCGTGTACACGTTAAAGAGAGCCCCAGGCATTGCTTTGGTTCCTTCCTCTGCAAAGTGATGGGCGCCGCCCCTGTACTGCGAATACATAGATTGCTAAGAATTTCGTCTTACACTATAAAAACAAAAACACTAAGTTTTGATTGGCTCCTAGTGTGGTATATAATCACCATCTTAAAAGGAGGACATCATTCTGAAATCATTCGCAGGCCTTTCAATTTTAACAATGCGCATAGGTTATTTAAGGGAACTGGACTTCAGGCGACTATACAGGTTGACTGGTGAGACACGATATTCGAGGACCTGTTATTTGATGATCACATATGAGGAAAAATTAATAAAATTAGTAAATATCAATTAACTACTACGTGAGATTAAGAGAAAGTTAACTAATTACGTACGGAACGCATGGATATACTAGCGTGGACGCACGATGATGGTCCGTTTTCTCTTCACACTTTAGTCCTGGCTTAGGACAGGCAAAAACACCCATTTCTTTCTAATATATATAACATGTATGTGTGTATGTTGCTTTTAACGTCATACTTACTGTGATCATCATGAACTTTTGCCCAAACTGTCAGGAGTATAGTGATTATTATTTTATTTATTTAAAAAAACCTTTTTAAATAAATAAAATAACACCAGCAGTTTTTACAATAAAACATAGCTAATATTAACACCCATAATAAGATTATAAATTAATTGTATAATAAGGTAAACACCACATTCAAAGTTAAGTAACAAAAGTGCATTTAGTTACACACAATATTCAATCATCAATAAAAAATCAATAAGCAAACTTAACAATAGTTTAAAGGTTGTTTGCTGATTTTTATGATTATTGCCGCTATCCACATTTCGATAAATCGTTGCGAAAAAGCGGTACAGTTTAAACTGTACAGTTTTTTTCCGATTAAACTGCAGTTTCTTTAACAATGATTTAACTAAACATTTTTTCGCAACGTTTTATCAAAACGTGTGTAGCGGCTATTAGTTGTTTAGGTTATTGAAAAGGTTTACTATGTTTTTACGGAAGACTGGTGTAGTGCCTCCATGGCTGATTTGATCTTAGGATAAAGGTCTTTAAAATCACAATTATTTTGTCAAGTCTTTGGAACACGTAGTGTTTGCACTATTTTCAATATTTTTTGTGTCCTAGAACCATTACTTGACGCCATTTTGTTTATTTTGATCAACAGCGACGCGTGTGGTAAGAAATAGAACTAAATACTGCAATTTACCACGGCGTTTAAAGTCAAGCGCCCACATATCCGTAACATACGGTTCGGACACATCGTATCAAAGGGATTGTAGTATTATTTGTATAAAAAGCCATACAAGTGCGGCCACTTAACTGCATCGTATGGATCGCACGAATCTACCCGTCAGCAATGCCCATGCTACGATGCGTGCTGATGACGTCATACGGACTTCAAATCTCAATAGAGTGGCCTGGGCAATCCGATCGCTGCTGATACTGTGGACACGTTGTAAAGAAAATCCGTTTGATATGTTTCCAATGCGGATATGTGGATGCCTGCCTTTAATCGTCAATCAAATATCACGTGTATATTTTTCTTTCGGCATTTTTGTATAACTGCAAGCGTTTTTGTACTGACGACGCTGTATATAAACGGGAGAATCATACAAATTCCCTGCAACTTATATTATATTAACACGTGAAAAGAAAACTATCGGCACCTTTTAAAAAAATTGCGCTTACGGAGGAGTATGAAATTTTGCACAATTATAGTTCATATAGAAGAAGGTGTGCGAATGCTAGTATTTTATATATAATATGCAATATTAATATATAAAATTATTAAAATAAAACCACACCTACACCAATGCCCTTTTACTATAACATTGCATACATGTCATAGGGCGGCCTGGAGCCCATTGAAACCCCCAACTATGTAACCTCCCCCCTCCATCGGCGTTATTGGACCGGTCGATTCCGCACAGTGGGGCACCCCTGTAGGCTGTAGCGTCGATATCCACGATGTTAGGTTAGGTTAAGGCCCATTCCTGTTCAGACCAATAGGGCCAACAGCAGAAACCACAATAAAATATGAAATAACGATAGTAAAAGTACTAATAGTCAAATATTACAATGTTGTACGAGGAATATAAATTTTATTTATGCCTACATACATATAAACATTCGGCCACCGATATTTCGACTACCAGGCGAATTCTATTTAGATTTCTAAATAAAAAATTTAAATAAATAAAAAAAAAATAAATAAAAAAAAAAAAAATAAAAAAAAATTTAATGTACTTCAGTAGTGTGTTATACCGGGGCCGGACCTAGCTCAAAGTGTTTGCACATTTTTGTCCACGAAGTCCAAAAAGTACTACGAAACTTTGTACAGTTACACGTCAACATTTTGTTGACGATTGCTTCCCAATGTTCACGATACATTGCGCGCTCAAGAATGGGATGAGGATGGCAATGTCTGTAACCTCTAATTTCCTAGATGTATGATTTTTGAGATTTTATTTAAGATATTAAGTGAAGCCTTATTACAAAGTTTGCGGTACGATGGCTTTTACACCGTGCGTATAAAAGCTAAAGGAACGGATTTTTCGATAGGATCAAATTAAGGAGGACTTAAAGGCTGTTGCAAGTTTAGTTTTACGCCGTCAAAGTTGCGGGCTTATTTCTAATAAATTTGCTACACAAGTTTTCACAGAATCTCATTAGTGTCACTAAAACATTAATAAAATGAAACTAATAGACAAACTACCTGGAGTTTACATTGGCCCAAACAATTGTTTGAGCACCCGAGGCTCAATATTCTACTTCAAATTTCACTGCGTGTTATATGATAACATTTTAATGTAATTTCATTAATCGCTTCAGAAACTTCGGTAGTTTTTGGGCGTGTAACAAGAGGTCCGATTGTCCGAGAGCGTTTGACGCGTACTTTGTAACTATTTCAATTAAATTTTCCAACTTGTACGGAGCGAATTTCTATTATTACGTTTGAAGCTCAACATATTATGTGTACTGAAAATGCGTCATTGCGTGTAGTAATAATGTTGTGAATTATATTTATTCATTCATTCATCATTTTCAGCCCCTGATAACTCACTGCTGGGCATAGGCCTCCCTTTGTTCTGCTACTCTCCCCTATTCCTTGCCAATCTCATCCAGCCACCTCCTGCTACACTTCTTACATCATCCGCCCATCGGGCCATGGGACAACCAGGGTTTCTCCAACCCAATCTAGGCCACCACTAAGTTAGGTAGTTATATTTATACTAGGCTTGACCTAACTTATTCTACAAACACTCAAACAGTATATCTCTTCTTTCATATCAACACATCCACCTTTTAACACTCTTAGCATTGTCTTCAATGACTACCAAAAAAACTGTCTCGGTCTTATCTCAAGATATACGCAACGGTTCCCTTAATAAACAAATACATCTATGATCGATGAAAAAAGTCAGTAATACAAGTAGGTATGGGCTGGGGCTCATGGCACGAATGGACCCGCAAAGGTGGGCCAATATTGCGAGTATGTGGACTCCCACCAATGGCCGCCGTAGACCAGGCAGGCCGAGGAAGAGGTGGAGCGAAGATTTGGACGACTTTGCGGGAAAGAAATGGATTGGTTTAGCTCTGGATAGAGAAGAGTGGTCTTAGAGTGGGGAGACCTTTGCCTTTGCTTTCTGGATAGAGAAGAGTGGTCGTAGAGTGGGGAGACCTTTGTCCAGCAGCGTGACATTACAGGCTAATTAAAAAAAAATATCATGTACTTTGGTCCCGTAATGATACAAAGAGGATCTAGGTTTTAAACAGCGAAAGCTACCAGTCTTGCGTGTCCTGGGCTGTTTTGCGCTGAGCTTTAGCTTTGATGACGGCTTGCAGGTCTTTCATGACTCCATCCATCCAGCGTTATCTTGGACCTTCCTACAGGACGTTTACCAACTCGGAGTCACAGATAGCAAGATCCTCTCCCATTCCTCTGATCCTATCACATTTTTGATCAAAATAAATTAATGATTTACATCTCAGCAAACCAAAGACGTTGGCTTATAATATTCATTAACGCCATTCAACTTTATCATATATTAAATTATGTTTTATGAAAGTTTAACCGCTCCGCCAACTTCGATAGTTTTCGGAGTGTAAAACACGACTCCCGGGTGTCCGAGCGCCTTTGACGCGGACTTTGCAACAATTTCAATTAAAATTTCCAACTTGTACTGAATCATAGTTTGTACTATTAAGCTTAACCCGGCGTCGTTCGTTTGGACAAGATGTACCCACATCCAGTGACAGACTGTTAATGAAATGATGCATCGAGGATAACAGAATGGCAAATAGTTATTTAAAGACGTGCCCACGACATAATGGTAATGATAAAAAAGTTAAGCCACATCTGAGATGATAGAATGTTAATGATAAGAAAATACATTGATATCTAGATTAAAATAATGATAATATTGAAAATAAAATTAAGCAAATTGCTTAACGTTTAGTGGGAAGTTTGTTTAATTGTGTATATTCCCAGATAAACGACGAATAAATGTCAAAGAACAGTGAAACAAGCAATCGTCTTTTTTCTAAGTCTGTAATGTCCCACTGCTGGGTAAATGCCTCCCCACTCTAGAATACTCTTCTCTATCCTAAGCAACTCCAATCCACTTTAGAACTCCAACGGTAGAAATTTAACTTTAGGCTTTTCTCGAATTGACAAAAATGAATATCCGAATCCAATCACTCATTTTGTATTATTCAAATAAAAATTTAGATATAAATTGTATAACACGATCTTTATCTCAAAGCAAAGATGTCTCCCGGGAGTGACTTGGTTTTCCAACAAAGACACTGTGCCGCAGTTAATGTAATATGGTTTAAGAGAAATTCCCGGGTCGAGGGTTGGAATAGTTTAAGAGTTGCGTGAGGGTTTCAACCTAATTTTAACGTTAACTGAGATGAACTTTATGTTCATATTTTAGTATGGCTTGTATCTTAGCGAGCGCTGCTTTAATTATCATATCGTGTGTTTACTCTTTATCTGTAAGAGCGGAATAAAATGGAAGTTATTTATTTAATGTTTATTTTTTAAGGAACTTACGCCACAACATTTTTAAAGAGAATACTTATGGTTGAGGTATGGTTTATATTTTAGTTTCCTTTCTAAACATAGATTCAACAATTGTGCAACAACCGGATGTGAGGATAGTTTACAGACTTGAATAGTTTGATAATCAAACTAAGCTTCGCATGGATTTCAATCTAATTCTTTACTTTTTTTATAAAACAAGGGGCTAATGGGCAGGCGTTTCACCCAAGTGACTATCAACGCCCGTAGATATCTGAAACACCATAGGGCTTGTACATGCGTTGCAGGAAACGTCGCGGTACCTATTGAATATTCCAATTATGAATAGGGGATGTCTAACTAAAAGGTAGAAATTAGATTCCAGAAAAAAGCAGGCCTTAAAGGCCTACGTGCGGTGAGATCTAATTTGGACATTTTTTTTATATATAAGTTAGAGAAAACGTACAGGCGATTCACCTGAGTGGTTACCAGCACCCAAATTGTTTCTGGTCTTTGTGAAATGACAATATTTTTAAAGCTCCTATTTAGTATCAATATATTAGAGGTGGTAACACCCTTACAGTCCTTTTGGTCTGCGGCCGAATTGGGCTGTCGCGCCCTGGTACCAGTAGCTCTTTCTCACATAGGATCGGCGTGAAGTGGTGGCAATGCAGTCACGTCAAGTGATGGTATTGTTGCCGCGTTTCCTTCGGTTTGTGAGTTCCCGGTGGCCTAAATTCGTCATTAAAGGCCGGCAACGCATCTGCTAGCCTTCTGTTGATGTTGTCCATCATCCATCGACGTCAGCAGTCTTTTACGGCCTGCTCGTTTGCCTCGTGTAAAATTAAAAAATGTATAGATACTACGGAGACAGCTTCTTCGTTAGGCCTTTTCCCATTTCTGATTGTGATTGTCCTTTTCCAGATAGTACGGTTCTGGGTCATCGATGGGTCTGTTTTCCTTCCAAACATTCCTTTCAATAGCAACTGGTTCCACAAAATTATCTCCTTCCATTTTTCCGGTTATTCCCCCATAAATAAATCCAAGTACACCTATTATTCATTATTTACTCGACATAAGGTTTACGATCTTCAAATTATATGGCTTTAATAATATGTACATTATAATGTATTTTATGTTCCCTAAGGCGCTCTAGCCTAATTTTATGCTCTATTTATTATCCATTTGAATTGTTTGTTTAGGTACGGAATAGTAAGCATTTCTACGAAAGATTCCGATTCTGAGTTATAACTTTGAGTTTACTTTGATTATAATAATTTACATTTATAATAGGATTTTGTTGAATCCATTCACCGTTAAACGCAGTAAATGTAATCTCATCATCAGAACTTCAAACTCCACTTCTAGGCAAGGTTCTTTAACTATCCCTTACTTCTCGCTACTCAACTTCATTTCTGTTAGCTACCTTTTACCTAGCGTTATTCCCATCTAGTTCCAGTGTCCGCTTAAATTGCAGAGGATGTGACTGTACGTTGAGTTAAGATCTGAGTTAAGAAGAGTTAAGATCCGACTGCCGTCTTACGTCATCCCCGGAACCCTCTCAATCTCTACAGTCTCGCGACTTATATCACTCAGTGTCATTAATTGGGATCCACTGTTTTAATTGTGCGTGTTAGAATGGGTGACCCATACCTAACCAGGCCGCTGTAAGTGCTTAATCTAGCAATCGACTCGAATGCCATTGATACAGCTACGACCACCTCCGCTAGCTACCACTCGCTTTTGATGTTTCGGTCAAGGTTTTTCCCTTTTTCTAGTCTGACAGAAAATTCAAATGGTTCTCTTTTACCAACTCTAAAAAGCATATTAATACTATCGTTGCCTGAATCCGAAAGCAATATAAATATTTTATCATTTCCTAAAGAATGTTTTTGTTAAAATAACTTTGCCAATTCGAGGTACAGTCTTCCATTACAAACTTTAATATTAACGTGCATGTACGTACGTAGGTTTAATCAAAATGTGTTTACTCCGGGAGCTCATTGTTGCTCCTTGCGAGATACATTCCATTCATTCTCATTCATTCCTAGTTCACAATGCTTCTTTGCAAGTTCTTTGGAATTGTCATCGCTCGTACGCGCTTCTCGTAGACTTTTATCAGGCATTTTAGCAGATGAAGTTGGCTCGTGCTTTGTTTTAAAAACATCTCCTCCGGGTCACTTGGTTTTGCAGTACAATATATTGAAATGATGTCATCTATACGAAGATTATAATAGGAGAGATTTGAATTTGTTAGCATTGAATACAACTTATAAACTTGATCAATTGGAAAAATTATTTCACCATTAGAATTCGTGATCAACAAAGAAGTTAGGGATCCGTATGATAACTTCTTTAACGTCCGAAGCCGGGGCGGGCCGCTAGTAGATTTAAATTTTAAAATGGGCTTAATATTGTACCTTATCACTTTTTTTTTTACAGAAACAATTGCAAGGACAATTTTCTCTGTATCAACTACAAAACAATTTCACTTTTTTAATAGTAATATTGAATTCTGCTTCCCGTCTTAAATTACTGTGTGTATTATTACGTGTATTATTAGGTGTCTAGGCTATCTAAGATCTTTTTCTTCCTAGCATTGTCCAGGTCTACTGCCAGTGTCCGCTTAAAATGAAAAGATAAATAAATAAATAAAATAAATAAATATATAGGACTATATGACACACGGACGTCTGTTCCTAAGGTAGACAACTTAATGCAGACGAGTTTAGGCCACCGGGAATTCTCACAAACCGAACGAAACGCGACAACAATACCATCACTTGACGTATTGCCGTCACACAGGCAGATCTCATGTGAGAAAGAGGTACTGGTACCCGGACGCGCCGGCCCTATTCGGCTGCAAGCGTGGCGCTATCTCTAATTGAAGATTGTTTCTACACCTAATTTACAAAATCCAATAGATTCCGACAACGCTTTAGTGACTACAAATTTAGCATCGCTGCTCCCTTACTATGTCGGTCAGTATAATTTCAAATATTATGACTTATTACTCTGGTTGACTTTCTGATTAAGTTTTTATTTATACAAACTTTTGCAAGAGCTTTTAAATTATTAGGTGTTGGAAGGTGGACGATCACCTTTATTACACCATATGGCGAACATGTTGATAGTTCGACATTGATTGATATATGCGTACGTATCAGTATGTGGGCGATACGCATTAGATGCGATCTACGCGTGTTAAAGTACACAAGTAGATTTACTAGAAGTTTTAGTAGTTTAATTATGATAATATTATTAAAAAAGTGGCCAAGACCGTGTGAAGACACGCTTATATTTCCATATAACCGTGTCTTCACACAGTCTTTCACGGAAGGGTTCCGTATCTGATAAAGGTATTTGTTAAATAACTTCAAAAGTTTTCGTTCGATTTCACTCAAAATATTTTTCTTACTGAGTTTTTAACATGTCTCATCAACAAGGAAAATTTCAACTTTTTACGTCTAATGGTTTGGAAATAAGGCTAGGGACCGACAGATGGACGGACGGACCAATGAATGGACCGATGGGCGGACTGACAGAAACTATAAGGGTTCCGGTAGGACTACGGGACCCTAAAAATAATACTAGAGTGGGTACGTCAAAGGTATACTGTTGGTCAGTATACTTTCAAATATTATGCCTTCTTACTCTGGTAATACCTCTCTGGAAGGACGGACGAGAGGATTGATGAACGGACGGACAGAACTAAACTACCAGGGTTCCTTGTACGAAGAATAGAAGCCTAAAGTTGACAGATATGCTTTGTTTTGGTAGCCTATGCCCTCATTCGCACGAGAGTTAAAAAAGCGTTGCGTTATATCTCGGCGTTGGCGCTTTTTCAGCGTTATTGATACGAAAATATACCGTATATGTATTTATATATATAATATAGCGTTGAAAATAGAACATTGCTCGATAAAAAAACGTCGTGAAAATAAACTTGATATCCATATTTTCTATTTGAGCCCTTTTTTAGCGCGCGGTAAAAAGCTCTCGAACGAATGTCAAATTTTAGGCAATAATGGCCTCATTAAAGGCCGGCAACGCATCTGCTTGTCTCCTGGTCGTCCAGACGTCCATGCTCAGGCAGGAAGTTCTTACCAAGTCTAATATCTATTTGTTTGTTTTCTTTACAGCACTGCTCCAGCATGGAGCCGATCCGAACATCAGAAATACGGAAGGCAAAACACCCCTTGACCTGGCTGACTCAGCTACCAGGCCTGTTCTCACAGGTGCGTACGGATAGAAAGAAAATACATGTTTTGTTTATTTATTACTAACTTCAACACACGGATTTCTCGGTTTTCTGCGACTTTGATACAAACTTTCTATCCCTATTTCACCCCTTTTAAATTTCATTTAAACGTTTGTAACGAAAAGTAACTTTTGCCACTCTGTTATTATTTTAGTCCAACCTCTCTCCTGATAAACGGCAGATACGACCTGAAATGTAATAAATTAACATGCCCAGTGAATATAATAAATTAACATGCCCAGTAAATGTAATAAATTAACATGCCCACTAAATGTAATAAATTAACATGCCCAGTAAATATAATAAATTAACATGCCCAGTAAATGTAATAAATAAACATGCCCAGTAAATGTAAATAATTAACATGCCCAGTAAATGTAATAAATAAACATGCCCAGTGAATGTAATAAATTGACATGCCCAGTAAGTGTAATAAATTAAATTTCCAGGTGAATACTGCGCAGCGGATGTCCTGGAGGCGGCCAGGTCGGGCGCGGACGACCGGCTGGCGTCCCTGCTGACGCCGCTCAACGTCAACGTGCACGCCAGCGACGGCCGCCGCTCCACCGCGCTGCACCTCGCCGCCGGGTACAACCGCGCGCGCGCTGTGAGACTTCTGTTGCAGCGCGGGGCCGACGTGCACGCCAAGGACAAGGGGTAAGAGCTGAATATCTACGGAATTCTCTTACGGGGATAAGGGGTGAGGGCTGAAACTCTCTGAAACATTTCCACAACGATAAGGGGTGAGAGCTGAATATGTCTGGAACCAGCCACAACGATAAGGGGTGAGGGATGAAACTATCTGAAACACTTCCACAACGATAGGGGGTGAGAGCTGAATGTGTCTGGAACTTTCCCACGGCAATATGGGGCGAGGGCTGAATGTGTGGAACTCTCCCACAGGAATGAGGAGTGAGGGCTGAATATCTCAGTTACTCCCCCCACAAGGACAAGGGGTAAGGGCTGTACAAGTTTGGAACTGTACCACAGGGTTATAGGAAAGAGGCTCTCATACGAAATAATTGACGGGACGAATTATTATAACGAGAATTATTGTTGAAGAAATAATAATAGTAAGGCAGTTGAGATGAACATAATGGTTTAGTAAATGTATTTTTATAAGGTATGGACTGATATCCGCAAGGTACCCGGTTCAAACCCCGCCGCCTTTAAGGTATTGTGGCACCCACGCCTAATACAAGCTTTTAATTTAAGCTCAGTAGGAGGGGAAAAGGGAATATTAGACATACCTAATAAGTATTCCTAATATTCTTAAAAAAATATATGTATATTTTTTTGCGACATTTGTGAACCAATTTTGATGATTCTTTTTTGTTTGATAGATCATACTTCATTTTTTAACCATGCGGGCCTTTCCTGCTATAGTTGCTGACTTCTGCCTTAACAAAACACAGCTTCATTAGCGGTAGTTAGGGACTACTGCACTGAGCTTACAATTAAATTATCTGCAACGAAACAGGAGTACTGAGATGTGGTATTTAATTTGAACAAACTAAATACAAGCTGAATTTTGTACTCACACACAATTGCACTCTGTTTATTTGTCGAAAGACATCCACCAATTTGTTTAATTCAGTTTCGATAAGTATTAAAGCGGCGCTAAATCCTGTCGGAGGCCAAAACTTATTTTGAATTTTTTTTTAAATATATGTGTGTGTGTGTGTTGTCCTCCTTGACGTATTCGTCAACTGCCAACCTTGCTGGCAAAACCAAATTTTGTGACGAAAATTTTGTTGCAGGAAGCACAGAAAAGAATTAATATATAACAATAATTAATATATGAAAAAGAATTAATATATAACAAGGGGCAAACGAACAGGCGGTACTCTTAAGTGACTGCCGACGCCCATGGACAACTGCAACACCAGGGGCATCGCAGATGCGTTGCCGGCCTTCGAGAAATGAGTATGCTCTTTTCTTAAAGGTCCCTAAGTCGTATCCGTTCGGAAATACAGACGCATATAAATTTGTTTACAGTCAATAAAAAGGCCTTATTATAATTAAAGATATTGTATTAAGCGAAGTGCTAACTTTGACATAATCATGGCTGATAATCAGGCCTACCCTTTAACGTGTGACGTGATTTATGGAGGACCCCTAAAGACAATATTAGGCATCTTCTTCTTCTTCTCAGAACATTCACATCTATATTACTTGAGTGCATATTAAAAAGAATTGAATTAGGTCTTGTGGGTATTTGATATCGCTTGTTTTCTACTCGTAAGCGCTGACTGGAAAAATATAACTTCATCTCCGGTCTAGTTCCAGGGTCCTCTTAAATTGCAGAGGATGTGGCTCTGGGGCGAGTTAAGATGACCCACTGCCGTCTGACGTCACCCCCCCCCACGATCTCTGACAACTATTATCACTCAGTGCTATTATTGGAGACCCATTGTTTTACTGCCTTCGGAAACATAGAAGAGGTCGGTATATTAGAATGGGTCATCCATCTTTCACCCGACCGCGGTTAGAACTGCTTAACCTAAGGACCGACTCAAATGCCGACCATTGATTAAGCTACGACCTCTACCAAAATATTGTTACTTAGCTAAAAGCCTTCGGAACATTTTTTTCTAAGCAGTAACTAAGAAAAACCACAGCGAGCAATATAGTGCGAAACATTAAGCCAATCCCATAAAACATCCCCCATAATGCCCGCTGACGTCAACCCCCCTTTATCAGGCACCAAATGATTTATTCTGACACTTTACGATTACCTCTGTGACCCCCACTCTATCTTTATGTATTGGATGTAGATTTGTGCCACATTTAGAAGGCCATTAACAAGTACTACCTTTCTTAGAAGATATTATGTAACTGATATGTTACGTTGATAAAATAGTCCCTTATTATGTAAAGAAAATCTGTATGGTGGTGGTGAAGATGAAGATGATGGTGATGGGTTTGGGGACAAATATGATAAGGAGTACAATTTTTCCATCTATAAAGCCCTATTATTAGGAGTTATTTAAAAACTATAACACTATGGAGAAAGATGATATTTTTTGATGAAGATGTTTGATGGTGGTTTTTTCTTGGGCTAATGCTTTCAAAATACTTACTAGGGCAGCTCAGCAACCCAAAATGAGTTTTGAACTCCGACAGCATTTCGCGATGCTTTCAAAATGTTAGAGTTATTTTATTTTTAAATGTGTCTAATATTGCGATTGCCCCGAATGGATCATCATGAATCCAACCCCCAATTCCCAACTTTAGAGTAGAGCGTTACTAATAACGAAATTGTAATATAATCGTCACTAATTAATATATGTTTGTATACAATAATGTAATCGTTATTATTGAATATATATTTGTAAACAAAAATATATTAAATAATGACGATTTTATTTCAATTTTCATGGTTGTTACGGTCTCGTGGCAGCCACCGATTTTTCTATTCTTTTAACTGAGATAGATTTTAGTTCATATTTTCTAACGTGAAAATAATATACATATATTATAAAAAGTAATATTTAGAGATCACCGGTTGTTCAAAATTCGTCCACAAATCTCAGGACTTGGGTGCTGTAGTATCCACTCATACTACTTAAATTCTATTAAATATTTACTGTAATTATAACTCTCCAAATTGGTGAATACACGTTGTTACCCAGTCAACGGTCGTAACACAACTGGCCCGCATAACCGCTTGTCTCTGTATTATCACAAAGTGACATTAATCGGGTCCCACTGTTTTACGTGCCTTCCGAAACACGGAGGAGGTCGGATATCGAATATATACCAGTGCTAGAACGGGTCACACCATCTATCACCCGGTCGCAGCAAGGGCAGCTTAAGCAAGCGATCGACTCAAATACAAACCACTGATTAGGCCACGACCTCCTCGCTGTCATATCTGTGACTGACTGTCATATAGTCCTGTATATACTTATTTATATATCGCTGAAAAGTAAAAACTTTGACCGTTGATTTGACGGTAGACTTGCGTTCGCGTGTCGCAGGTGCCGAGGATGAGGAGCCCGGTGAGGCCACCGAGGCCACGGAGCCGACGTCCTTCAGTACGCAGGCGACGACGTCGTGGCTGCGCGAACACAACATGGACGCCGACATTCGTTCGTACGCACGCGGCTCTTTGCTGCGCCGCGACGAGTACTTCTTCAGGATATGGCTCAACGCAGACAAGCTCTTCCAGTAGAAGAGTTCCCGGGACCCGTTGGATCGACGGGACCGGTTCGGTTGGGGCACGAGACCGGACCGCACGCGACATGCGCCTCGTCCGACGTTTTCGGGGAGACGAGTTTTTTTTTTAATATAGGTGCATTTGACGTATCGGACGAAACGCGTCCGCCTGCCGTCCGGTCTCGTTGCCGATTTTTACAATAAAGTAACGATAACGATTGTGGCCATCTTTTATTTTTTTGTCCCAATGCCCTAAAATTTAATTTTGATGTGACTACGAAGAGGAAAGTGGTAAACGCACTGTGATGATCGATTAAGGTTTTTATGTGTAAAAAACACTTTAAGAGTAGAAATAAAAAAAGGTTTTTAGAGATATGTTTTTAATATCTAATAAGAAGAATATGATGATATTATTTGGATCAAAAACTTATTTACACTTTAAGAGGTTTAAAATCTGGCTTCGATATCACAATGCCCAAACTTTAACATAATCCACAATGAGACCAGGTTGAGTCCACGTTGGAAGCCAAGACATTCGGTTTTGCCAAAAATTAAGACATGCTTTTCGGTCACGGTTTCGCCAGAGTTTCGAAGCGCCACCTTCTGTTTTCATTCTATCTGGAAATGTCATAATTCCTCCAACAGCGACACCCAAGGATATGCGGAACTGGAAATACAATTGGTGTCATTCTCTTCTTCCTAGCGTTATCCCAATTAAGTACCAGGGTCCGGTTAGATTGCAGTGGACGTGACTGTGGGGCGAGTTAAGATGACCGATTGCCATCTGACGTCATCCTCGGAACCCCCACGAACTTTACACCCTTATAACAATATTTAATATTAATATTACATTGATTGCCTTTAAATATTTTAGTATTAAAAATTGATTATAGAATAATTTGATTCGCCGATATTTAAAAGGTGGATCTTTCTTCCGAAAAATTTTTGTGAAGTTTTTTCTTACTAACACTAGCTCGTAAGTTTTTTACTAACACCTATGGAACCTGTTCCGAAATAAAGTAATTTCGAACTTTGAATTTGAATTAACGGGTAAGTAGATATATGAAGATACTTTGTGTAACCAGAGCAAGTACGTGCAAGCGCTGCTGTACGGCACGTGCTCAGTCACAGCGGCCCTGCTGGTTCTGCTAGTGCCAGAAACGCGACGCACATCATTGCCGCAGAGCGTGGGTCGCGCTGAACGACTTCGGCCTACTGACGTCACTCGGACACACAGACACTCGCATCGAGCACGTTGACTCACTACGGACATAAACTTAAACATATCTAGGGGACATCCATACATTAGGTCACACGTTAAAGGGGTCCAGGGTATCACCAAAATGTGACATCAAGTGCTTCGAGTATGGAGAATACAATAATTAGTAACACGCCTTATGGGACGATAGTTGAAAAAGTGACCAACATTATAGTTTAGATAGTAGTTCAAAAACCGCCCAGAATGGCGCTGGTGTGGACAAACGGTATTGTAAGAGTACCCTCATCGTTCCACATCGCTACCGCAATAGTCGATGAATTGACCAATAACCTTCCAGAACGGCGCAGCATGGTATGAAGGTAGCAATGAATTGACCAGTAACCTTCAAAATATAACATGATGCTGATATGGCGCCTCCTGACAGTCATTAAAAATGTCCGTCGAATTACGTATATAAGTACGTACGTAATTCGACGGACATTTTTAATATACAGACGTTTCTCCTTTATATAGTCTCCATAGACAACGGGCAGGGAATAGTCAAAAGCTGTTCAACGTCACATGATTTTGTCATTGGTGTGTAAATTTATTTACAAAAAAATTGTCTTTTATTAACGTATTTCATATAGTAACTAAACGAAACTGCGGTTTTTTTGATCTGTGACGTCACACAGCTTTACAAAATGTCTCAACCTGTGACAAGGACTTAGGGGGAGTTAGAAAATCGTGAAATTTGTGTGACGTTATTTATGGATGACCCGTATCCGTAATATTCATAGTATCCGTAAATATTACTTCCTCTGAATGGATACGACACAACATTCTAAACTTTTTGAACGGATAAATTTGTATACGTTTAAAAGTTTAGAGCCTCTCCAAATGCTTCGACAAGTGTGTAACTGATCTGTAGAAGTTGTGTACGAGAATTTAAAATCGATATATTTAATTGCATCTCCTAGGCGTGGATAGATTTAAAAACTGATCTGAGAAATAAGTATGTAAAGGAAAAAAAATATCAACCCGAGATGCGAATCCGGTGATCGTTAATATGTCACTTAGACTTTAATAACAATGACAAATATAGCCAAATAAGCGAATTAGAAGAGCGAATGAGTATGAAAGAATTAGAGGTAGCGCCACGCCTGCAGTCTTTTTGGTCTGCAGCCGAATTGGGCGGGTGCGTCCGGGTAGCAGTACCTCTTTCTCACATAGGATCGGCGTGAAGTGCAAGTGGTAAAAACACCCATGGACATCTGCACCGTCAGAAGACTCGCAGATGCATTGCTAGCCTTTAAAAAGGAGCTTAGGGCACCGGGAACTCTCGCATACGGAACGAAACGCGACAACAATACCATCACTTGAGGTGACAGCATTGCCGCCGCTTCACGCCAATCTTACGTTAGAAAGAGGTAAGGGTATTCGGATGCGTCGGCCCAATTTCGTAGCACACCAAAAGGACTGCAAGCGTGACGCTATCTCTAACTAACGTTATAGATTTAAAATGATATAATTAAATTTGAACTTTAATTGGGGGATAACTTTATATTAAAAAAATATTAGATGGGCGAATTAATTTCACAAGAATAAGTTTTAAAATAGGGAGTAAGATAAATAAGAATGAATGAATGAATATGAGCGAATTCTTTTTTATTACATGTCTGGCTACAGGTACATATATTGCAGAAAATAATTCCCCGAGATCATTCAATGTCACTGCTAATTAGGTCATTTGTGTGTCTACGAACATGATTTCAAACAAAAACTGAATAAATTTTTTGAGTGCATTAGTTTTATAGCTACCTAAAATATTCTTCAGCGGTGGAACATTGGAAACTAATTATTTTTGTTCAAATTTAAATGTAAAACCAGAGACAATAGAATTTTTAGATGTTTAATTAAGCGCGAGGCTAAGTGAAATTAAATATGTGTAACTGTATTATTTATTGAACGACATATTTTAGTTACTTAAAAGTGGAACAAATTCAAAGTCAAAAATTCATATAGACTTTATGGTACTTATGAACGTTATGTGTATAATAATAATATTTATTATTTTAATCATTATTATAATATTTGATGATAAATTTTACGAATTAGAAGCTAAGTTTACAAGGGTTCCGACGAGCCTTGCACTGAGTAGAGCCCGTAACAAACTCAGTCTGGTATTTTTTTGGTATCACGGGATGAACACACATTCGGTTATGAAGGTGGCTGCTAAAATTTTTATAAGGGTTTCTTATAGTCTTACGGAACTCTAAAATGGTGGACTAAATCTCAAAATATCAAACTGAATAAAGTCCACGAAATATTCAAAAGTTTGTATTCTATTCCAATACAATAAATAACAGCAAGAATTCGAGTCGATTTGTGATCAAAATTCTTCCTAATTTTTATAATATACTTAAACAAATGCTAATATCGAACACGGGGTCGTATGTATGACATTTAAATAACATGCACAAGGAATTTTTCGTTTTTGTTAACATTTAACAAATATATTTTTGGAGATATTCGTGTCGAATCAGAAAGACGCTATAAAAATGGACCTTTATTGCTTAATTATGTAGCGGAGTTAATGTGTTTATCACTGTACTCCAAGTCATCGATATATTTTAAGTAAATTGGTGTAGTGACGTTCGATGTTTATCGATAGCTTTTTTAATTAAGTTAGCCTGATGCCTACCTGATAATATAGCTAAAGAAATAAGCTGTTACCGAAACCTATAGCATTATAGATGCTTAAAAATAAACAATCGAAGACACCTTTGCCCTACCGACATAGCTCCCTGTTCCCAAGCAAAAGACTAAATGCCTACCCAAAAACTTGCGCACATAAGGAACTCAACACTACGCTAATAGTATTAGTATTGGGGGAAAGGGGAAAAAGTAGGTTGGTTTATTCAGTCCCTACTCAATGGACCTTCTATCTCAAGTTGTTACGTAATTACATCTTCTATCTAACCTAATAACATATTTGTAGTCACCATATCAATATTAAAAATCTTTTATTTTTAAATAAAATAGATTGACTTAGCAATCATAATAAAAATTTAAACTTACAGATTATATCTCGAATTTCATTCGTAGTTGAAGAAATAAGGAACTTCGTTGCTGGCGGGAATCTCGCAATCGCATATTTTCTTATTTTATGTAACATCGATATACAGCAAATATTATCGAGTAGCATATCGATAAAATAATGGGACATCCCTATATGAGAGCAATAAAAATAATCTTAAACGGTTCTATTGAATATACTCCACTTGGCGATAATTTTAGATACCATTTGTATAATTTGAAAATTTACATATCGTTCACTCTTAAAAGCTTTAAGTGAAAAACTTTTTTTTGTTAACCTATTTGTCAAGTGACCGTTGAAGTTAACGATAAAGCGTATAAATATGTCTTGACGCTTATTTATTTATTTGAAATCGATGAATTAGCCTTTATCGATTTTATTTTATATTCGGAACATTTTAAAGAACTGCCCAATACTTTGATATCCTTACGAGTGGCTGGATTGTAATGTTTGGCATTATGAATTGCTCAACGATAAAATAAAAACGGAATAAAGGAACCGTAACAGTAGTATCGATTTCTGGGCGACCATAGTATTAGACCGGGAAAGCTCCAGGAAGACGAAGATTACATATTGATTACACACACAATAATTTATTCAGAAAGGAAGATCGGAGAATGTCATAAATTATCAGAAGCGTTTTAATTCGCTTACGAGAGGGTAGGTAATATATCACGAGCGAAGTTACAGCTTAAATCGAATTCTACTACGCCTTGGGAAATTTCTTCCGGATGTTTTAATACGAGCGCGCGGTTTTAATACATAAATTATATATGAAAAGCCTCTACATTCAGGTAGCAGGAATTCATTGCCAACTTTTAAGCTCGTAGAACAATACGAGCTTCAAGCACTTTTGAAACATTATCTTTACCTTTAAATGTATTACAGGTACAGATAATATAGTAAATATACCAGTAAAAGCCTCTAAAACATATTATATATATTCACATAGTTTTACAAAAACACGATTCTTAATATTAGTGCATTCTTCAACGTAATAATTTCATAAATTATCACAAGCATTTTAATTCGCTTAGGAGCAGACCGCAATGTATCACAAGCGAAGGTTGCAGCTTAAATCGCCTTGGGAAATTTCTTTCGAATGTTTTAATATGAGAGCGCGTTTTAACACATAAATTATGTATGAAAGCCCCTCACATCTAGATTTTTTTCAGAATTTATAGTGATCTTTTTGCCTCATGAATTTCTTAATGGTGTGATTACCATTTTTGGTTCTTTGCATTTTAACAATATTTTTGTAAATTATCTTAAGTGCACACAAAGTGTTCACAGACACACTACATACATACAAACATCTCACACACTTGCACACTTACAGACATTGTTGCAAACCCCGCTGACGAATTGGAGTTATGCTTAATGTGATTACTACACAAAACCACAGACAGATATACACATTCACCTTAACCTTATGTTATTATTATCTTACTTTTCTTAATAAATTATGCATATTTTATTCTGTTGTAACTAGTTTCTAGTTTTTGGGAGGGCACTTGCTCCCGAAAAAAGGCTTAGGCTAGTTCAGGAGTCAGGGACTCATTACTTACTTGTTTTAAAAATTTTTGGTACCTAAATACAGCATCTTTATCTGCTACAAATATTTAGTCCACTGATGAGGGATATTACTCTCAAGTATAATGAACGGGAACGTAAAGAAAATTATGAACGTCATAAATTATTTAAAGCAATTTCATTTGAAGTTGGCGTATGCGTAAGATACGATGAGCGAAGGTGCCATTCGACCTTAGCGTGGCAAACCAATTCCTTGGTCGATTATACCTATTAATTAATATATGACTTTAAAATAAATCTTTGGTTTTTCATGCGATTCTGGGTAAGTTAATTTAATTATTATTGCGCTCACTTGTATGTTTATATAGATTTACGATTATGTATTTTACTTTAACGGTCCAGTTTAATACAAGACAGGCATTAAGTTGTCTACCTTAGGAACAGACGTTCGTGTGTATATAGACCTGTATACATTTATAGTTTAATAAAAGACAATTAATTGTTCCAATAGACGAAACATTTTTAATATGCACTAGTACTTGAGTCCAGCGACAAATGAGAGTTCCGTACCTCCTAAAGAACCCTTATAGAATCACTTCATTGTCCGTTTGTCTATCTGTCTGTCAACCCCTTTTTTCTCAGAAACTAAGTATCGATAATCAAAAAATATGGTCATTAATTTGTTATTTCCCATACTAGTGCCTTGGAGAAGGGTATCAAAACCCATAGGATACTTCCTGTTAAACTAGAAATATGAAATTTTGCAAGAAGCTATATCTTGAACTATAGCCGACCAAGAAATTGGTTTGCCATGCTAAGGTCGAATGTCGTTTGCATGTCAATTATTCATAAGGCTCATTTTTGCTTGTTATGCATTACGTTAATTTCTAACAGTAACCCATAGCAAAATTTCCTTTAATTAGGAGCTGTCATCCAAAATGGTGAAGCACTTTCTTGGTCGTCTTTATATAGTAACGGAAACATTCGGTTTTGTTGGAAAAAATTGCGGTGACTTTGAAAAATTAAAAGAAATCTTATGAAGAAAACATTGACAAAACATATTAGATGATGGTACGAAACCCTTAGTGTGCGATGTGACTGGCATTTACCCGGTTTATTATTATATACATAATATATTGTGTCTCTCCCAATTGAAGTTACAGACAGGTGACCACGCGTGACCGCGTGTATACTTTCTCACGTGAAATGGAAAGTCATTCGTCACGTTCCATTTAATTAGATCTAGTTTAGAGATAAAATTATAAAATTTGGATGTCGATGTTACAACATCCAGAGCTCTCTTAATTCTACTTTACCACTACTTACTAATAAAAAGAGGTGCAATAAAACCTAATTCTTCCTTATTATTTGCTTTCCCAGTGCGAATCAATTAATACGTATATCTCCTCAAGTGAAACAGCAGACATACGTAACAATCAATAATAAAAAGTAAGAGGAAGCTGTTCTTGATAACAATAAAACGGTCTGTGATAGGAAATTCTATCGCTATTGTAGTTAAATCAGTCGTGAGAAGGGGAAGGTATTAGTAATCCCCCAAAAATAGGGTATGCGGAGGCTCGTAGTGTCCTAGATATGATGTTTTGTAGATTTTGTTCTTGTCCTTAGTCTAAGTTGCAAAATTGGTTAAGGCGCAATGCCACATACAATAATGTACAAATAAGCCCCTTTTCCAAAAAAATAATATCAATAAGTGCGATTATTTTTGCTACAAGTTAAGTAGATTTAAGTTATATATAAGCAGTGCTTTTTTGTGGAAGCACATGGTGGCATGTAATGCCCCCAGAAACATTTAAAAGAATTTTAAAATTAAATGGGCATATATGTCCCTGTCCACTTAGTAGAAGTTATACTTCTTTTCAAAGTTTATTTATACAATTATCACTACTAACACCATCACTATCATAAAAAAATGTTCAAAATTTATTTCATTGCTTAATAAAATTGATGCTTTTTTTATTCTATCAATACAAATATTTGAATTCTCAGAATACATCTATGCTTAAAACATACTAGCAAGGGGTGGGAATGAGTTAAAAAAGTTATAGACATAAAACTTTAAAAATTAGCATGCCCCACAAAAACAAGTGACATAAAAGCCCTGTTAAAAATAAGAAATTCTTATAGTATATTTTTCTATAACAATTTCTTATTTTTAATTTTGTTTATTGTATTTTCATTTTTTATCTTAAGTTTTCAATTTTGATATTATAGGGTAATAGCGCAAGGTATTCACTTCCTACTTGGTTGCCAAGAAATCCACCGGGAACTCATCAAGCACCAGAAGGGCCTCAACGACCTCAAAGTTCAATAGCCCATGTTAACTTAGGGCCCGGATCACAAACATATGCTGTGAATGAAAGGAATGTTCCACTTACACAGAGACATGTGAGTCATTGCATCAGTAGCAGTGTATCAAATGATTCAAATGTATCAGAACAAGCACTAGAAAATGGTGAGACTAATGTATCAGTGAATCCTGCAAATAACAATGATATACCTGATAATGGTGATAATGATAGTCAAAGTGAAGATGGTACACAACAGGTGAGAAATATATAAAACTAGTTGTAACCCTGAACTTGAAATTCCACACTCATCACTTCCAAGTCCTAAAGTCCACAACTGTGCGATTTTCTAGAAACTTACCTCGCACAATTCCTCTGAAATCAGTCAGAGTGACTTTGACATATATAATATTAGAGTGGTTGTACATATACTTTACCATTGATTGACACAATCTTTTTTATTAGTACTTATTGAGTATAATAGACCAATAAACTAGTGATCTCATTTCAGTGTAATACATCACTGCACTATTATCTATATATATAAAAATCATTCTTTGTTAGTCTTGCTGAATCTCAAAACCACTAAACTGACTTAAATTCTGTTTGAATTGTTACACTCCCCTTATTTCAGATGTTTGAAAGAAAAGAAATAAAAAGAAAGATTATTTAAAAATACTAAAAATGCAGATGAATACGTCAGATAGATGACATTTTTACTAGAGCTTTTGATTGACATAAAATTATTATTTTCTAAAACATTCGGCTAGTGTCACGTTTTATGGAAAAGACATAAAGGAGTTTGGTTAATTGGCTAATAGCAGACAAGCTGAAATTCGAGCAAGACAATGTCTGCCTCTTTCAATATAAAACAATGCTTTATTGTATAAAACTGTCTAAAGCAATAATATTGCTTTCAGGTGGTAGACATTGGAGCAACGCTAAACCTATTGCTCCGTTATGCACCCTTCTATTTTATTCTTTTCATAAAATATTTGTATGATAGCAGGGAAGGGATTTTTACATTTATTATACTCTTCTTCACATTTGCTCATGGAAATAATATTGTAAAGAGGTAAGCTGTAAGATTTTCAGTAACAATTTTTATTTATTAACTACACTTGGGTGCAATGAAATCGCACATGAGAACATTCTTTTGTAACACATTTTTATTTTTTA
>JANCMC010000685.1:100917-123185 GCA_024363005.1 Charaxes varanes
ACTTAGTCTGTGTGAATTCAGTGATATTGTTAAATTTTGTTGGTTTTTAATTTTTTGTACACTCCTAATTATTTAGCTAAAAGCAAATAGTCTATGTTATTCTTTGTAAAATCAGCTATCTACCAGTGAAAGCCCTATCCAAATCGTCACAACCTTTTTGGCGATTACTCGCAACAAACAGACAGACAGAAAAATATTTTAATTTGAGTTTTTGCTATAGGTATTGTATATATGTATATGAAATTGTGGAAATTGATGGAGGAGGCCTACGTTCAGCAGTGGACGCACCCAGGCTGAAATGATGATGATGATGATGATATGCAATAAGTAAAGAATAATAATTTTGTTGTTACAACCAGTATAGGAAATTAAAAAAGACCACCTCTACAGTATACATAGCAGTATACATAGCTTACAGTGCTCCCAGTGTATATCGGTACACACAATTCTTTTTAGAATTTTGACTTTTGTAGTATGTACAAACATCTAATTTACTTATAAACTAATAATCTAATTACTAAATAATTCAAAATTACTGCCTCATATCTAAGGAATTCATAACTATAACAATGTTGAGAATAGTTAAATTGACGTGATAACGTCTTATAAATCGATGAACGCCCGCTGCACGCACGTAAAATCATGACTCAATGTCACGTTCCGCCTGAGCCGAGCGTGCAAGCGAGATCGAGAACGAGCGATTGTTATCACGTAAAGTCATTGTCCGTAAACCGACTTTACAGGCAACCAATATAATTATCTTATTCGTTGTCTTTTTTTTTTTCCAGAGAAAACGGGAAACAAATGAGCCGCAGCATATTAGCACTTTTTGGAGAGCTAATTTTTACCTGTCTATTGATATTCATGGTGCACTATATTTTCGGCCATGACAAGCTGTTGGCTAACTTAGTGATGTTCCCTGCATACACAGAGCCCATTGACGTGTGGGAGCTGATATGGCTTGTCGTATTGACTGATCTTATCGCAAAGATTATAACGGTAGAAGTTAAGGTGGTGATTACAATGATGCCGGGATTTATATTACCATTTCAGAAGAGAGTAAGTTCTTTTCTTGTATTTATTAATGTTTGTATGAATTTTGTTTATTCTATACTTAAAAGGCTCCTAAGTAAAGAATCCTAAGCTACAATTATGCCATGGTCACCTTTTTACGTCTCCTCAATGAGCATGATGAATTCTAATAACTGTATTAGTTGTAGTAATGTCAAAAAGTGAACATGACATAAATTTGGCTTACTGTACTTTACGTAGAGGAACCACCGACTTTTTTTTTATTATTCTTTATTTATAATATTAAAAATGAACATTGTATTTTTCAATTGAATGATTCAATCATAAACTCATTTGAGTTTTACCGTGAATCATAGCCATTGCATTTGATTTATACAATTCAACCACGGTACTAAATCAAAAATGATAAACAATCACTTATTAAACTAATTAAAGTAAAAATAAGAGATCAGATGAGAATATTGCACAATCACTTATCGATATGCATTTATGTATTGGTATGAAAGAAAAAATAATGCAAGTGTTAATGTTTTTTTTTTTCAGGGCAAAGTGTTTCTCTTTACTGAAGCTTTGTCACAATTGTATCGGTCCCTTATCACAATACAACCCTGGATATTCTTCTTGATGCGCTCATATGAGGGATCGGAGAAGATGGTGGGCGTATTTCTAACTTCACTTTATGTGATTGCCAAAACTATTGAAGCAATTGTTAGGTTACGTTTGTTTAAGAACGCCACTTGGACGTTGCTGCAGAGTGTAGTAAGTAGGAAAATTTACTGTTTTCATTGTACATGTTATGATAGATAAATAAATAATAATAAATAAATATATACAGGACTATATGACACACGGACGTCTGTTCCTAAGGGAGACAACTAAAAGCCTGTGTTATAGGTAGCAGCGGCCTGTTATACACAATTTTTTTTTTTCTAGAAATATATAAATACATACATATGCAAAATCATGATAATAATACCCAAGTTAACTGGATCCCTATTTCACACTTGTCCCTACCCAGCTGTTGAATAATTTGACTAGTTGTTTCTCGCGACTTCGTCTAATAACTTCGATAATTAAGTAAAGATACGAAATACATTGTAATCTTTTAAAATTAATTTTTTTAAAAGGGGCAAACAAGTGACAACCGACGCCCATGGACAACTGCAACACCAGAGGGCTCGCAGATTCGTTGCCGGTCTTGGAGAAATGAAAAATGTCATGTTTGATACCCAAAATCATTTTGGTTCGACGTTACAAACACACATTCCAATTTAATTTATTTGTATAGAGTATAGTTTTAAAATATAATTTTTATGAACGGGTCAAGCATTTGTAATTACCCATGCAACAATATATTCATAGTTTTTTTTTTTTTTTACAGAATTTGGGCACGAAGCCTACGCACGAGCAGCTCGTGTCGGCCGGCGACTCGTGCCCGATCTGCCACGACGACTACACGACGCCCGTGCGGCTCGGCTGCACGCACATATTCTGCGAGCTGTGCATCGCGGCGTGGCTCGACCGCGAGTACACGTGACCCCTGTGCCGGGCCAAAGTCGCCGACGAGCCAACCTGGCGCGACGGCTCCACCACGTTCGACTTTCAACTCTATTAAAGTACGATAAGGTCCTCTATAGATTACCACCCAGGCGCGGATTCAGACTTCAAGAAAATTGGTGGGCATGAGATAGTGCGGGCCTAAAGTCAATTTAAGGGCGTGGTGTTGTCCAATTATGGCGGCACACTAACTTTGCCTGTTTATATGTTTTAATATAAAATATATTTAAAATAATCGCATATTGAGAGTCGCGCCTCCTGAGATTTGCCTGGAGTGATCGCTCCTTTCGCTCAACGGTAGGGCCGGCCTTGGCCATAGCCACTCAATTTTATCTACTTTTGGTCCAATTCGTGTCGGCGTATGAACTTATGACCGATATAGTCATTCCTACAAAGGATATGTATATAAAATTTACGACTTTCGTACGTTGCTTTTTGTAAGATATTGTATTCTACCAGCCTTTCGATCTTAACAGACCGTAAAATGTGACATCACAAATCTAACTGTCACGTCACAAGGCTGGCCCGTTGGCGCAGCGGACAGTGACCCTGCCTTCTGCTTCTGGGTGTATTATCCATATGTATGTATTTATATATTTAAAAAAATTATTTGTGTATAACAGGCGGCTGTTACCCATAACACAGGCATTAAGTTGTCTACCTTAGGAACAATCGTCCGTGTGTCATATAGTCCTGTACATATTTATTATATTATTATTTATTTATTAACTAGGGTGGTTGGCGTGCCCATAATTGGCGAGGTAAAAAGTTCCTATAAATAGCACGGTTGATATATAAAGTAGCACAATGTAAACCGTTCTTTTTGACCAGTTTTCATTTGAGCGTTGATCCCAAAGCTAGCGTCCATAACGGCCCCATTAGGAACATCAAATTGTTGAAGCGTGACCCGACATTTGTCGTAATACTTTCAGTCGTTCACACGCTCTGGTGAAAATGCATTACAACACTCAACACCGCCAAGGGAAATACTGCCTTTACAATTTTCCTTTGCACTTGAATTTTTCCCGTTTACGACTGTTATTTAAAACGTTTACGTCTAAGTATATAAAACCTAAAGGTCAACTAATTATAATAAATTGACCTAACTCAAAAAAGCTGATTTCTGGGAACGTTTTGTCATTCACGACTTATTTCGCTTGTAATTGCATAAAAACGGTATTATTGTAACAAATTATTTATTTTATTAATAGTTAATGAAGTGATTAACAATATTGAAATGTTATTTTATTGAAAATTTGTTATGTGTTTGTCTTTCTAATTAATAACTTATTTTAGTTAAAAAGACAAAATTAGCTGTATCTCAGTATTGGATGGAGATATCGAAATTATTTTTAGTTTGTTCACTTAATACCACAAAGGTAATCATTCAGTTTAATATTAAGCGTGGGCACAATATCCTTACGAACTCCAACCCCCCCCCCCTTGTAATATTGATGTCCATTGAAATATCCGTTAATCCCAAATTATCCTTACTTCCTTATTAATATTATAAATCTTACCTAACATTATAAATTTGCAGATAACTCTGTAACATTTTCACGCCTAATTTGCAGAACCGATTTTGGTGAATTTCTGTATAGAGAATGATTGAGCCCTAGAGAAGGTCATAGGCTACATTTTGTCACAAAAATGACATTTAAAAGGGGTAAAATAAAGGTTGAAACCTCGTATGAAAGTCAAAGAAAACAAAGCACAAACGAAGCTAGTATTAATAACATTATTTACAGAGCTAAATAAACCGGCTCTATACCTTTTTTGTGCCTTTGAAGGTCGATCCCGCGCGGACCTCATGTTCGATAGAACTCACACAATGTCTGTAATTGTGGCCATTACGAACGTCAAATCGTTGGAGCGTGCCCTCACACTTGTTCTACTAGTCTCTGTCTTGTAAACGCTATGGCAGACGTTTAAAATGATATTCGTTTTATTTAATATCCGTTTAATAAACATTTCGCCGGTTGGTCGTAATTGGCCCACAAACCTTTTTGTGTACAAACACATATTCGATACCTTCTTCGTAAATTGTTGTAACCTCATTAGATGACTGAAAGCAAGTATTGGGCCACGAATTCTGCAACTTACGACTAAGGTCCCGCTGTTTTACGTGCCTTACGTGATACATCGTCAAACGCTCTTCAATATCTAGATATAAAAACACTTTTCATTAAGGTTGTTCCTGATTTTACCCACAAAAAAAAACACAATATTTCATACAAACTGTCTTAATATTTGCATTCCTACATTCGAATACCAGTCACTGAGTCACTGAGTAATCGCCGTTCGAATTTGTTTTGCCACTCGAAAAACAAGAAGATAAATGTACATTCTTTATTATATTAAGACAATAAATAGCATACAAGCGATGATAAACATATGGTTGGCCGATATTTTTAACTTCAAAAAAAGAAGAGGATCTCAATTCAATGTTTTTTTTTATGTTTGTTACCTCAGAACTTTTGAATGGGTAAACCGAGTTTGATGATTCCTTTTTATTTGAAAGCTGTAGCTTCCAGTGTGATCATTTCAATTTGGTCCACTTCTGTCAATTTGAACCGTTTTTTTTTCTAAAGAAAGAAAGTATAAACCAGTCAACAACAAGCAACAGTATTGCGTTTAAACGCTTTTAAAATGCTATTTTTCTATTCTACTTTACTTTATTTCCTTATGCCGGAGCCAGACATAGTTCAAAGTGTTTGTTCATTTTTGTCCTTGAAGACTACAAAGTTCTACAAAACTTTGTGCAGCTACACAAAGTCCCCGACCAATCTACGTGATCATTGAAATGATCATTCAAATGAAGCTATGTCTGAGTCCAGCATTATAAATGAAAGCGTATTTTTTTACTTGATCACGCTACAGTTGGATAAAGGCTATGTCTGGACCATTTTATTGTTTAGTATTTTTGTAATATTCTTTGGAGTTCAAAGAAAGTTATCTTTAAGAGAAGTAGAAATTAAATGAAGTCAAATTGAAAAAAAAAACATTTAATTCAATGCGGACGAAGCCGAGGGTTTTTGTACGAACACGTTCGTTTTACTATTATTTTTTATTTCACCTCTTGGGCTGTATGGTTGTGTTACCTTTGCTTTATGAAAACCGAACAAATGTAATATATCTTTGATATTTATTAAATAATAAATATTTTTCCTTTACAATTTTGATTTATTTATTTGCCTTTTAAAAGCACTATGTAAGCCTCGGCAGAAATAGCTACAATTGTTCGTTTTCTGCATATCACAATGTACTTTTATTACGTACCTATAATTTTTAAATATACAAAAAGATACTCCAAGTATACTTTTATTACCATTGGTAGGTTTACGTCCAATGTGGTTAGCATACATAGAGATAATGACACATATGAGATAACAAGAATTACTATAGCAACCATACACAGAGTGTATAAATTATACATCATAGACATTGGTGATAGTTTGTTAATTTTTTGAAAGATTTTACAGTCAATGTAAAATAGATTCTGTATTACGTATATATCTGCCACCACATTACAACCATGATATAGATTTTGAAACCGGGAACAGGCAGAACAAGGAGAACTCAATTCCAGCATGTATACAAGAAAATACAAAGAATAAACACACTTAGTCCCAAGTAGAGAAAAGTCAGTACATTTTAAAAGAATTGGATCAGTTAGATGTTTTAAATTGTAATATCATCCTTATAATTGGAGCTTAAGTTTTTAAAATATTAATTTAGCTAAGATTTTATTAGGTTTTACACTGTAAAACGAATAAAAAGAAGAAGAGAGTTGGATGCCTAAATAATTCTTTTTTCCCCCTTTGGTACCTGCACCGCTTTATATTTAGCACTATTTATCCTACACTCCAGGAAAGCTGGTAGACATCTCTTTTAGAGATAAGTTTTTCCTTTGTATACTTCCTCTCTATACTGTGTATTTTTCTGTATTTAGTTTTAGGTACATTAATAAAAATAAATAAGACAATAGAAAATGCGCCATTAGAACCGGCAAGCTTTTCCAATTAGTAAGGCTCTACAGACAGATCTTTTATCTTTTTCTAATAGAAGAGCATTCCAGGAGTTAATAATAACTCCCATAAGTTTTTAACTTATATTGGATACTTAATGACTTGACGAAGGAAAAGCTCTGAAGTACTAATAAGAACTCCATTTATTTGTATAATTAACAGCTTTTTGTTCATCTTAAACATTTTTTTAAATGTTTGTATTAATTGATTTAAGTAAAAAAAATCGTATTTTATCGCATTTTTTGTAGTTTTACTTCTACTTTCTTTTTCATAACATCTTATATGAGGTATCAATGCCAGGGCATGGGAATTAAATAGATACATTTGAAATTATTCATCTCAAAAACGCTAACAATGGCTTACCATTTTACGGCTTATTTGGTTGTTACCGCAACAAGACAGTATTGTATTGCAGTTTTTCTCTTTAAAGAAAAAGTTCGTACATAGATAACTGTAGTATAAAATTTTACAAATTTACCGCAAAAAACCGTGTAATGAGTGTAACTGCATTTATTTTACAAATTCATAAAAGTAATATATACTTTCTGTTAAAATGTTGTAGACATAGAGAGACGAATTTCTTAGCATTCCATGGATTCACCGTGCGGGTGCCGGGTCCATCGCGTTGCAGAGGAAGGAACTGTCTGTGTATCAAGAATCTTTTCCTCAGAAACCTGTAGACTTATAAAGTAGAAATTTATACTAACTACTGAAACCTGTGGTCCTTTTGATCTGTAAAAAATGAACCCTCTTAAGTCTTCGAAATCAAAAAATATAACCATTTATCATAATTTACTTCCCGTTGACCTAGAATCATAAAATTAGGCAAGAAGCTGTAGCTTAAAGTACAAGTGTAGGAAAAAATCCGTAACTGTAAATTTGTAGTTACATGCCAAAAATACATTGCATTGACTTTATCAAAATAAAAGAAGTCTTATGAAAGATATAAATCTTAAAATAACCTGGTTAACATATAACGTGATGCAACGGAACCCTTAGTGCGCGAGACTGACTCGTATTTACCCGATTTATTTCATAGAGATTTAACTATCTCTTTCGCATAGGTAAATATTTTGAAACCTATCCCCGATTCAAAATGGCTGGGCCTCTAAAGAGACGCAACAAGAAATTCGTTGACTATTAATATTAGGCATGACTATATGAGGCAATAAGCAGAAAAGATAAACATATATTCAAATACTTGTATGCTATATGATTTATTAAACATAAGAATTGAAAGTAGATCTTAAATCACAACTTATTCTATGTAACATACATAGTTCTTTAGCTCTCGAAATGAACATAGAAAAAGACAAAATTGTTTTTTTTTCGATTCCGTATCAAGCGACTTTGATAGTTAACAGAGTCAGCCTAAGACATAACATTGCTTGAAGTACTTTTGCAAATATAGCGTGCCTTTTGATCGGTGTATCACGAATATAGTATCTTGACTTTCGTCAAGCTTGAATAGGTTCCATACAAAGTGTTCTGCATTTATGGTCTAATTAAATAATAGAAGCGAATCGAATCTGTAATTATGTAGCAATGTCTATTAAATATAAAATCAATCGTTGTTCGTTAGTCTCGCTAAAACTGGAAAATGGCTGATACATTTTTAATTCTGTTGGTTTTCTCCTTTCCCTATTTCTGGGAAGGCTCAAAAGAAAATAATGAAAGAAGTAGGCAAAAGGTTATTAAGAACTAAAAATTTCTTTTATTTATTTTGAAGTCACATCCAAATGTGGAATAATTTAAATAGTAGGAAGGCGTTAAATTATTATTTTTTAAATAATGTTAACAAACTGTGCAAGTAATCTTGAGCCTCAATAGCTCAACGATATAAGGTATGGACTGAAATCTGCAAGCTACTCGGTTCAAACCCCACCGCCGTTGGGGTATTGTCGCACCCACTCCTAATACAAGCTTTTAATTTAAGCTTAGTAGAAGATTATAGATGGAATTTTTTATATAGATAGAACACACTTTATTTTATTTCCTGGATTGTCTATTCGTTTTGTTTTAAATAAACCATTCCCAATGCCTTCAACAGATTTTTTGTCTTTTTTACCTCAACCATATTTAGAGTTCCTTTTTTAAAATAAATAAATAATAGTAGTAAGAATTATATAATCAGACAATCAATACACTAAATCTATAATGTTTATATTAGTCTTATTTAATGTATATAATTTGTACTAATATATAAAGCTGAAGAGATTATTTATTTGTTTGCTAGAACGTGCTGATCACAGAAACTACTGGTGCGATTTGAAAAAAGCGCACTAATTAGATTCCGACACGTTGTGCTGGACGTGAAAGTCGCCACTGGCATGAGCTTTTTTCAACTACCCTCTTTGTGGAATAAATGCAAATCGCCGTGCGATTGGATTTTTGGAAAATTGAACCTTCTGAAAATTGAAAATTGAAATTTAATAATAAAGAGGGAATATTTGTAAGTTTCGGGTGATCTCCGCAATTATTGATTCGATTTGGAATATCATTTTACTATAAGAAAGGTTTTTATATTATCCTTGACTGCTATAAAGCGTGCGAACGATAGCGTTTCTCCCGTGCAAGACAAGGCTATACCCTTGACCCTTCAATTTTATGTATATGTACTTATAAATAAAATTGAAGGGTCAGTTTTCAACGTCTAATTGTTTCTTTAATAATTAACAGAAATAGGCAATTAGTAAAAAAAATAATCAATTAAACTATTTACTGTATTTATATATAATATCTATAACATTTTTTTGTCTGTCTGCCTTTTTGTTCCGAGTAATCTCCGTTTATAAAAAAAGAAATTATCAAAATGTCAAATTTACCTAGGAGATGTCGCTGTAACAATTCTTAAACTATCAAGTAATAAACGAGAAGATATAAAAGGGTTTCTTAGATCAGTGATAATACATTTCGGCCGGTGTCTTAAAAAAAGCAAATTTGACCCCTCTGTGAATGAAACGGAAGTTTAACTGTCTTAGGATCCCATATTCTTATCCTACATTCAATTTCATCAAATTAAATAGAAGGCACAATTATTTTAATTATATAGATTGCACTCACTACCATGTCGTTACGAATTAATTAATATTTCACTATTTTTTATGGTAACTGATGATTATCGATCATTAGGATCTGTATGACGTCACCGTCATTTACTTAATCGATAAAAAGCATAAGTGAAATACTCAGACTAGAGAATAAATCAAAAAGTTTTTACCGTTCAATTTTATCGTAAAAAAGATATTTGCATGAAATGGATTCAATTGGGTCAGGAAAGGAAGGTATGGTTGGAAAAGGGGGAGGCCTTTGCCCGGCAGTAGGACAGTATAGGCTAATTAAAAAAAATATGTATATACAGCTGAAGGGTTTGTTTGTTTGCTTGAACGCGCTAATCTCAGGAACCACTGGTCTGATTTGAAAAGTTTTCTCAGTGTTAACCCATTTATCGAGGAAGGCTATAGGCTATATATCATCGTGCTAAAAATTTGGACCTAATTTTACCCGGACAAAGACGCGGGTAACAATTAGTGCTAAATATAAGTGTAAGGTTATTGGTAAATATCTAAAACAAACCAACTTTTTATAGAACTTATTTATATCTATTTTGGAAACTTTTACTGCCTTCAAATACTTCAGGGTAAAAATTCAAATTTATTTCAATTTACTTAGTTTGTTTTAAATAGCCTTTTCTGTTACTTTTAATTACATATTTATTTATTTATCTATCTAGTTATGTTAAAAAAGAAATAGAATATCGAGAATAGCTTTGATACATTTTTTAACAACATCACAATTGAAATAAAGCTCATTATCTTCAGCTCTATAGACAATTTCAATAGGATATAACTCGAATTAAATAATACACATACGAAATAAAAAGGAGCATTTGAAATAAAGACTTGAAAAGTCTTTATCAAAGAGTATTTTTAGGTGTCGTGTCTAATAATATTTAAGTCTACAATTAATGTTTGTCCTAATGAGCACAAAAATGGTAAGAATTGTCTAATGTGTAAACTAAGTGTGTATGGCGCGGTAAGATCGTATGGGACAATCTCGTTAAGTCAATGTCTCAGCAAAGGTTAAGTTGCAATAATGCGGTCACGATCGAGTTTTATTTAATTGACATATTTTTTTTAATTTACGTCGCAAATGTAACACGCGATAAGCATTCAGTGACACAATAATCCCGGGCGTTTATACTTCTTTGCTCTCTAATTAGTTTGAATGAATCATTGAATAGTCCTTCGCTACATTAAAATGTAGATTTTTAATTTTTTTAAAAATATATTGGACTATATGATACACGGACGTCTGTTCCTAAGGTAGACAACTTATTGCCTGCGTTATAAGTGACAGCCGCCAGTTATACACAAATATATATTTTTTTTGTAAATGTGTAACAATAAGACCGTCAATTGATTACAATAATCATTCAGTCGTTATAACTAAGTACATATGTATTGCGATGCGATGATGGCGCGTTGGCGCAGTGGGCAGTGACTCTGCTTTCTGCTCCGGGGGTCGTGGGTTCGATTCCCACCTCGAGTCTGGGTGTAAAAGGGTTACGTGTACAAATATCTTTTCTATTTATTATTAGCGTCTCAGGGTCCAAAATGAATCTTAATGTGTACTCGGACGAAACATCTTTCGATACGATTCAGGTGCCCAAGCGTATGGTGCGGGAAAATGGACGGAAGCTTTGAACGCCTACAACGAAGCTCTACAATTGGACGCCTCCAACAAACGAGTGAACACCACTCTGTACTACAACAAGGGGCGCACTTTGTACAGAATGGATCGGCACAGCCAGGCGGCAGAGGCTTTCACAGAAGCCATAGAGCTTAAAAAGGACTATATGAAGGCGATCCAATGCAGGGCCGAGTGCTACACCCTGATGGGTGAGCACGAGGACGCCGTCCACGACTACGAGAGGCTTTGCAAGCTCGACCCCGGGGAGAAGAACGAAGCTCTGCTGCGGGAAGCGAAAGAAAAGTCCAAGGAGCAGTTGAAGAGTAGGAACTACTACACGATACTCGGGGTGCCGAAGGACGCCGTCTTGGACGCCATACACAAAGCTTACAGGTAATTTGTGTAGATTATATATAAAGGGATGGTTCTTTTAAATAATATGATTCCCTATTGCTTTATTGTCTGGGCGTCTCCTTAGGTTCAGAGTGTTTATTTTAAATCTAAAATTATCATCTAGGTATATAGTTATATTTATTTTTCGAGTCCATAGTCACAATTATTTGTCCTACTGGCATGCTAATATTGTCAATTTACAGTTATACATTAGCAAACTTCATACAATAATATTAATGATACAGTAATAAATTATTTTTAAATAAAAAGAAAACCAACTTCAAAAACAAAAAGATGAGGAACTAAAAAGCACAAAAAAAATAGAACTTTCATACGATTTAGTAGACACTTACTGATGTGCTGAAGTCGGTACCAAGCCAAATAGGTTCTCTGCTAAATTGTTGCAGATGACCATTTTAGTTTATGTAATTTAATTCTTAATATACTAATAGTATACTTAATATACTAGTCATTTAAAATATGTAATTTAATTTAATTTAGTTTTCCGAGTCATCAAGGTAATCCTCCATAAATTAATATGATTTCTTAATAAGAAATGTCTAATATGTTTTTAAATTTTGTAATATTATCTTGTTTGCTCCAATATTTTTTTATTGGTCAAGTCCATAGTCAAAAGTCAATACAAATATAACATAAATAATAATTATTACTGTTATACTGTTTCTAAGTCTCTATTTATGAATCCAATAACTCCTGAAATTTCGCTTATAATAAAAGACTTAAAAATGCTAACAGTACAGGCTATGATGATATCGGTACACTAAGAAATTCGTCTACTTTATCTCTTACTTGGATGCCTCACTGAGAACACATGTAGTTCATTGAAGCGGCCTTTGAATTTATTGAATAAAATTGTACCTTTTACAAGATCTTATATTTTATCCGACGATTGCTATAGATGGGAAATGAAATCAAGCGCTGACAAAAAGTGAAGTCGTTATACGTTGTATAAGAGTGAATTCCAGCGGTGCCTCGGACTTGACACGCATCTTTTTTTATACAACAAAGGTTAGGAAAGTGAACCAACCGAGAAAATCAAGCAAAAAAACTGGGTTACCTTTTTATTTTAGTAATAAATCAATACATATTAACGCCTGTACAAGATTTCACAATCGTTTTGGCTTAAGTTAAAAAAAACGTTGCGTTTAAAGAAATTAGCTTAAAGGATTATGATGTTTCGGTGCCCTTAATAAGGAAAAATAGGTTTGCAATTAATGCTGGGCTTTTCTGATGAAATCAATAAAACTTACTAGGAACAAGAGAATTTAACTTAAAAAAAAACTAAAAAAACCAAAGAAAAACGTAATAATTCTACATAGCGCAAGTTTTGTGTCTTTTTTCGCAGATTTATCTAAAGTAATGTAACAGTTTTTGTTTACAAGCATCATTATAGACGCTTCCCGCGACTTTGTCTGGGTATACTTGCAAGTGTATAATTACTAATGAGTATAATTCGTAAGTTTGAATATTATTAATCTATTCTTTTAGTTATATTTAAGTGATTTTATTCAATTTTATAATATTTGTTAACTTCTTTTGTATTTTTATGCACACTGTAGTATTTATTTGGGTGATTTTTTTAACTTAACATCTTGTAAGCCTACATGTCTTGCAAAATAAATAGATTGATTGGTTAATTGATTGAGCCTGAAGATTTAATTAATCTGGCCCTATCGAAAAATCCGTAGTCAGCGGACGTCTACTAATTATTAACCTTGTCAAATTTTATCACTGTACGTCCCGCAGTTTTCGAGACTTCGTATTAAATGACCCTTCGCTTCTATGTACATAGATGTGTAAACGGAATTTTAAGCATTTAAGTAAAGTACAGTTTTCAAATTGCCCTTCAAAAAGACCGTACATCGCTCTCTTTATAGACACGCCCTCGCTTTGAGACGTAATTACTAGTATTATGCGCACCAAAGAGCATATTTGCATATTGTGGGCATATTTTTAAAAGTCCATACTTACCTGTACTTTTGATAAATATAAATAAATATATACAGGACTATATGATACATGAACGTCTGTTCCTAAGGTAGACAACTTAATGCCTGTGTTATAGTTTAAAATAACTTATTTGTTTTGTGGTATTTGCCGTGCACGCTGTTGTATGATTTGATAAAATTTTATTTTATACTAACACATGATTTCGCTCACACTATTTTCTCCTGCAGTAGCTTGGAATTGAATTTTTGTAATGGTCTTCTATTTTTATTATTTTTCAATTTCCCTTCTAATATTTCCAAAATCTAAATTAAAAAGAAATCTAAAGCTACGGAACACTAAAAACACTACAAAGATAGCTGTATTAGGGTTGTTGTTGTAATTGTACAAGGAACCCTCTTAGCTTTGCTCTGTCCCTCCGTCCGTCTATCTGACCATGTCTAACTTAAACAATTATGAACAGAGAAATGCTTGAAATTTGGTACAGCTATGTATTGTGTATAGATTTTATTTCTGTTATCAAAAATATTATAATATTTTTACTTTTTAGGGGTGGCTGCCATATACGTTCTTTCATTCAACCTCATCTTGTGAGGTATTTTTGAAGAGCTCTTTTAAAATAAAGGCAAATTTTATTATGGGGTTTATATGGGGTATTTTCGAGTAATTGACCTTTAAAGTGTTTTGCGCTGTCATCCGCCCTAGGATTTTCAAACTATGTTTTAACGTCTTGAAATTTTCTGTGTGAATAGGACATTCTTAAACCTTATTAGAAAAATTATTTTGAGCAAAATCGTGCAACAGCTTTTGAAGTCATTTAACAAATACTCTTATCGTGTATACGACAACCATCTATATAAGCGTATCTTGACGCGCTATGAGCCACTTTTTTATTGTTAATCTATTCCTAAGACAACTCTAGGAGAATCAGAATTTAGGCCGACTTAGATTTTAAGCCTTGTTCGGTCAGGGTTCAAACCGAGACCTAGCGGATTCCAGCATTCAACTAGCGAAACTTCACACGCGTTAACTTCACCAACGAAAGTAGATAGATATTTAAGTATTAATAATATGTAATTTTCCAAGCAGTCAGTTTTGTTTAACAATGTGTTTAACATAATAATGTAAATTGAATTTTCATTCATAATCTTTGTCAAACTGTCTAATTGATAATAATCATTGAACAAGTGTCGCTTTTGAAGTTTACTCATTGAAATAACTTAGCAAACTACATTTTAACTAACTAATTAACTAGCATACATTTTAACGCTTGAACCCGCGTTGATTTTGTTTTGACTGTATTCTTTCCTGGGTTCTAGTATTAAGTCAATTATTACAGTTACAGTACCAAAGTCGAGGTGCATCCTTTGGCGACAGGAAGTTCCGTTACCAATTCCGTTTGTGAAGCCATCTGAGCATCTTCCGAACCCTTATAAACTTAGCTTTTAAGTCGCAGATCTTATCATCAAATTGTTAAAAAAGTCATAATAATATTATACCTCGGGGGAGGGTCAGCCTTTCTAATTTTATCTCTCCAATTTACCCTGTTTTCAACATCAGTTTTTAATAGCTGGCATTTCCTCATGTTTTCAACACTACATCTTTCCATCTTGGACATAACAAGGAAAAATAGTTTGACATATATATACAAAGTACGCAAGGGCGTTCCCCTTCCCCCTATCCCTTATAGTGATATCTAAGAGACAACCCAGACAAGACAGAAATTTTGAAGCCAAAGGGGGGTGGTGCCAAAACAAGGAAATAATTAGTAACACAAAATTATAAGTACATAAAACCATAATGATTATTGAAATTTTATTTAGAGACAATTTTACTTATAAAATATAGTCAGTGCATCATAAACCACAGTCGATTTTTCTGTGCACTGTTGATTCTTAAACGGTAACTTTATACAAAACAATAATTTAGCCTAAACTATTTTGTAAATAGTACAATGCATCTTAAAATATAAATAGATAAAAATAGTCATGCCCGACAAGACCAATTGACAATTATATACATAGAAATGAAAAAATGTATATAAATAGAAAATTTAATGGTAAGAAACTTTTACTCCCGATGTTTTGTTACTCTATTAAATATTAATATATGTATTTAATAAGTAAATCAAAATGTTTTTGGAAAAGAAACATTAAGTGTGAAGAAGTAGCAAATAATGTTACAAAAATATAAAGATGTAAATGCTTACAGTTTGATGATGTTATTGCAAGTAGATGTCTTTTTTATATTACAAAAAACAAAAGAGCAGGCGCTTCACCTGAGTAACAATCGACGCCCATAAACATCTGTATCACCAGAAGGCTCGTAGATGCGTTGGCGGCCTTTAAAAAGAGGTTTGGGCCACCGGGAACTCTCACAAATCGAATGAAAGGCGGCAAAAATATCATTAATTGACAGCATTGCTACCACTTCACACTGATTATCAGCCGATGACTAAAAAAATGATTTCTACACAATAAGTTCGTTTCACGAGGAACAGGGACAGATTCGACGTATAACCTAAAAAAGACTCTTTTCTTCCTAGCGTTATCCCGGTCAAGTACCAGGAACCGCTTAGATTGCAAAGAATTTGGTTGCGGGGCGAGTTAAAATGACCGATTGCCATCTGACGTCACCCTCGGAACCCCCACGTCCTCTACAACCTTACGATTAATATCACAAAGTGACATTAATCGGGTCCCACTGTTTTACGTGCCTTCCGAAACACGGTTTTATACTTTTATATAGTAAACAAGTCTTTGTCCGCGTGATTAAAGTGATTTTGTTAAATTTTGAGGGTTTTTTTACCATCAAAAGGCTCAGTAATACATACACATTCAAATTTTACAATGTGTTTGATATATATATATATATATATGTTACACTAAATGAAAAAAAAAAACAGATGTAATTTTTTTACTAGCCTTTATAACTTCCTGAATGGAGTAGGTCGCTCATCGCGAGTTTCTATTTCCCATATAAAACGTATGGAAATAAATAACATTTTATTTGGAATTTTGTTATTCCTAAATTGCTGAAGGAATAGCTTAGACTATATCATATTCTTAAAAGGAATTTAACGCTCTACAAAAACGTTATGTTATGTTTTCCTTTAAAACTTATTGAAAGTTGCACATAAAATAAAAATATATATATTTTTTTATTTCTAGCTAGATTTTAAAATTTATCACTAATGATAAATTTTAAATTTTTTATCTATAGTCTATAAAATTACCATAAAAAGATCAAGTCAACAATTTTTCAATCGTTTAGTTTAATAGCTTTTATGCACTATTTGCTTATGTCTTATCATTAAAATAGTACTTTTCATCTGTCAAACAAAAAATGTGGTAATTTTAAGGTTTTAATTTTTATTATTATTTGAAACTAAGGAATTTTGGAAATATTTATTAGAATAATTAACATAAAATTTCCAAGATTCGAAAAAAAAATTCTTTTATGTGTTTAACTTTAGATAACCTTTAAAGATTGAATTTATAAAGAAGCCTTATCCTTTTTTATAAAGACTTTCTTTGTAGAAAGTTAAATTCTCTTGATGAAAGATATGGTCTAAGCAATAAATTGAGCAATTTAGGAATAACAAAATTTCAAATTTGTTTTTTTTCCTTTAAATTTAAATGGGAAATAGAAATTCGCGACGAGCGACCTCTAAATATTAATTTTAAGACCTCAGCTTTTTACAGGCGTCTCATAACATCTTTCCAGAAGTTTTAATAGGCTAGAATTGGCCCGGCGCGTCAGGGTACCAATACCTCTTTTTCACATAATATCGGCGTGAAGTGGTGGCAATGCTGTCACATCATGTGATGGTATTGTTGTCGCATTTCGTTCGATTTGTGACACTTCCCGGTGGCCTAAACTCATGACGAGTTAGGTAGGAGTTACTAAAGGCTATAAACGTATCTGCTAGTCTTCTGGTCGTGTTGATGCCCATGGGCGTTGGTAGACACTTAGGTGTCTGCTGCCTGCTCTTTTGCCCCTTGTAACATAAAAAAGGCAAAAAAAAAAAATATTTTTTGAACCAATATTTAATTAAATGAATCTAGTATTGATCCATATATACATTATATGCTCTAATTCGTATACCTTAAAGACCTTACCTTCAAGTAAAGGGAATATCCATTTGTTAAAAATAGACGTCACTAAGATAATCTTCCATATATATACTTTTTAATAATTATGTGAAGTATATCCAAAATAAACTTTTTTTTATGAAAAAATTTATCACTTGTTATTTACTATGTTTCGCTTCTTGTTAAACAATAAGCTTTTAAGCACGATTAAATAGTTCAATGTATTATAATCCTCAAAGGCTAACAAATGTATTACATATGATTTTATCTTCTGCACCTGTTGATTTCACGGAATTCCATAATACCGGCTTAAAAGCTATGCCGCGAGCCTAGATACAGCCAGCATTTGTCCCTAACTGTTGCACACCGCGTACTCGGTGACGCGCATGCTCAGATCTTTAATCGCGACGAGATGAGAAATCGCACCAATGAGAAAAGTTTTAAAAATAATAACACTTGTTGTATAATATTATTGTTACATTATATGACTTAAAAATATACTAAATAAATTATTAAAGACGATGAGAAAGTCTTATGAAAGGATTCTAATGCTTTTTAAATGTTATATTGTTATGGGATATGGAAGTAAAATCTAGCCAGGAAAGGTGTTTTACAAAGCTGGCAATAAAAACCATATCAGTCCTGATTCTCGGTGACAGTAGTCGTTGGAGGCAGTCCGCGGAGGTTTTGTGTTTTTTATTATATTTTCTCACCAGGTCCATAACATTATGGACTGCGGTGGATTATGCTGCGAGCCTCTTATCAGACTCCGGGTGATTATACATTTTATTTCATGGGTACAATGATTTTATACAGCCGTATCTAATATTTTTAATTATTCTTTAATCTTGACCCGGCAATTTGTTCTTTCATGTAGTATATCAACAGTATGCCGGCAACACCTTCCAACACTGAAAGATATGCTATAACAAAGGATTCGTATTGTCCTATTCATGGTTATTTGATACCGAGGGAAGAAAAGCCGAAAAGGCGATTTTTCGATTGGTTTTCAAAGTGTTTTTTCGCCAATAGGCCTGATAGAGCCACCCATATAAGAGTTGAAACAGAAGAGGCAAATTACCGTAAGTATTGTACTTTTATATTTTATTTGGGTTAGGAAACTTTTATGAATGTGTTCTTATAAATACTCTTTCAGGTGACAGTATTGTGTGAAATTATGTATACCTCTTTTTATTATTATGTATGCATAATATAGTTTTTCTATACGCTACTAAATTTTCAGATAATTTATTTACATAGGATATTTGGGTTAAGAAACCTTTATTTACTAATGTTTTCTTATAAATACTCATTCAAGTGACAGTATTAGGTGAAATAATATATACCTCTTTTTATCATTATGTGTATATTATCAGATTCTAAATGTACTGCCAACTCCGCCAACGGGCCAGTCAATTGTGTAGGTATTAAATTGAGTGGGTGAGCTTAGGTTCTAAATAATAGGCTATAAATAATAATCCGAAGACCTTAAAGTAGTTACATCACAAAAAGAAATTGCGGTAACTCTGTCAAATTAAAAGAGATCTTATGAAAGGTATAAATCATAAAATAACTTAGAGTATTACGTGATAGTATGGAACCCTTAGTGAACTTACATAAATTTAAGAAAGTGGGTGTTTTCAGTAACATAAATCTAAGAAATAAACAAAAACTAGTAATGCACTCTACTAGGCTTCGTAAAATTAATTCCACATTTAAGTGTAACTGTACACGTTTTTATAACAAGCTCCCCTATCACATTCGGGAGATGTTTTTATATAAATTTATAAGTTTTATAAAACGTAAGCTCGTTCAAAAATCCTACTATAATAAAAAGGATTATTTGATTGATGATAGTGCTTGGAAATAAATTGCTCTAACCAAATCTGAATTATTGTGGAAATGGTGATAGCAAAAATGTACCCTACTGAATTTGTTCGTGGTTTCTTGTCAGTGCAGGGCGCGAGGACCCCTTGTAAACTTAACTTTTAAGTCGTAAATTTTGTCACCAAATTGTTAAATGATTTAAAAAATAAATATTAACATTATACATATGACGTTCATAAGTGCTTATAAAAAAGTTTATATGAATAAACGATTTTGACTTTGACTTTGAAACGAGACTGACTCCCACTTGCCTGGTTTATTTAATTAATTCGACAGATTCATGATTTTGCTTGTTTATATTGCATGTTGCGATCATCATGTCATGTTGTCGCAGTTTGGATACTCATGATATTATTTTAATATAATTGCTGTAGTTTATAAATCCTTCATTATTTATTCAAAGTAACCAGAGAATTTATCGCTATTTGTTTGTAATTTTATCACATGCTCCTTAGAACCTTGTGAATTGAAAAGATATGTTTTCAGTATCGGCAGTCGAATTAAACCTATTTTACCACATTATATATGCCCTTATATGCCTTTGTGCCACAATAAAAAAAACAACAAAAAATTCGTAATTGGATGCGCGTTTAGAGCTGCAATAACATGAATAGCATATTTCCCATTTCAAATCTATTATTTCACGACCATGTTCAGTTGGAATTTGCTTATTAGATTTTTTTAAAGCTCTCTTCTTAGTTTTACATACTTACAACATTACATTTTAGGCTAATATTTTCAACATTCCTCTTCGTCTTCAATGACGGCACGGATGCAGTATAAATTTGTTCTTCTAGGTCATTGAAAAATTCAATTTTATTTTTTTCCAACGCAAATAAATTAATTGAATTTAGATTTACATTACACCATACTTTAACCGTAAAGTAGACGTTTCAGCCACCGCGTACCCAAACTGGCGTTGAGGCGCGAAGGGGTTTCAGTGCTAATTGTCACTATAAATAACGAAGACAGAGTTTCAAAAAGTTAGACATTCCGTTATGAAATTTTCTCGTCTTTTTGAATATTTGAAATATCTGAAATAGTTTTTGAAATATAAGCAAAACTTTTTAATTGTTTAAATATTAAAAAATTTAAGAGCGCGTATTTTTTATTAACATTATTTTATCTATTGTTACAAATACGTTTCAAAAATTTATACAAAGATTCATTGACTGGTCCTGAGGTCTTGGGTAAAAGTCTAACGGCACACCACTAATATATAACAACTCTATTAGAGGAATAATATTTGAATTTGATAGCGTTTTATCCAAAACCGTAGGTCCTAGTTTAGATTCGCATTTCGGACCGATAGCAACAAAATGATCATTTTCATAGTTTTACCATAACTAATGACCAATGAAGATTTCGTTCATAAAATGTTTTAAAGGACAATGCCCGTGTTAATAGGGGGACAGTACAGTGTTGCGTCAATAACAAAGTTGTATTATATGTCTTAAAACATTACCAATTACCATTTACAATTATCATTTTTGACCTTTGAACCGGAGTTTAAGAGTTATCTTCCAAAAATGTAATATAGCCTCAAACTGAATATTAACTATCTGATCCTAAATAACAAGATTTTTTCATGATTCGCTTACCTCTTCGAAGATTGTAATAAGTTAATGATTGTAGTATTTTCTAGTAACGTGGTATGCCTATGTCCAGACTTGGTATCCAAAAATAGCTATTATATTATGATATACCGTTTGACTCTGTGGGGAAAACAGCAACATAACAACAAACCGGGTGACATTAACTTGCATAATTGCCAGCTGTGATTTCTACTGAAAACTCGGTTATGATTTACATTTACGTCAATTACTAAAATACGTTTTAATTTCTTGATTACAAAATTAAGATTTTTTTACCCCTTTGTACATTCAATGGTTTGGCTTTTTTGTTTTCCCTTTACACTTTCATCGGCCGCGACTCTTGTATTTGATTTAATGTCCAATGGATTCATTCAGAAACGAATGAAATGCAACATTTGGGTAAAATAGAGAACAGAGAAATTATAAAGATACTACATAGTGCGCTAGACTGAAAAAGCCCATAGTCATACGTGTACTGTAGGCGTGCGTTGTAACATTGATAATGTTAAGTGATGAATAAATCGGACATAATATTTTTTTATTAAATGACATTCAAATAAATATATATTTTTATGTACATATATATTTATATGTAGTTTATAAATTATGATCGTAATTGAATCAAATATCGATTTAAATCATGCACATACTTGTAATGACAACACTTTTTCGCATTTATAAATTGTTATGTCAATTTTAAACGGATATTAAATATACGAAAGTATGTCTTTTTATTTTATAAAAAAAAACCGGTACAAATTAATGTTATAGAATTCGAGGTAGCTCCAAAAATAAAGACAATAATTTTCATATTATTTTTATGTTGACGCATGAGAAAAAGCTGTACCATGAATGGGCATTGTCCTTTAAACCTATTTTTTTATTATATCCGATTCACCAATGACAACAGAGAGTTCCTCGCACAATATTTAATGCAATTTATCTGAAAACCACTAAATGACACAGTATTTTTTTTCCACAGAAGAGACAGCGGTTTAAAAGAAGTGAACATTTTTTTTCTT
>JANCMC010000685.1:123285-237479 GCA_024363005.1 Charaxes varanes
GAAAACCACTAAATGACACAGTATTTTTTTTCCACAGAAGAGACAGCGGTTTAAAAGAAGTGAACATTTTTTTTCTTATTTTTACTTATTTTTCTTCTTTTACAATTATTTCACAGCACCAACCGAATATGCTCACACGTTCATCAAGAATAAATCATAAGGGAGATATTGACATCAATAATAACGGATGTGGTAAGACCAAGTATTAGTCCATAGATCATAATAATCGTCCAGTCCATAGATCATAATATTCCTGTACAATGCGTGTAAGAGTTGTTCCTCTGGCAGGAATGGGTGGTGGGTTCGACAATAGCCGAGTGGATTTGAGTATCGAAACTAGATCCTCGTGATTTTCTGTTGTCTCTTATATATACAATTATGAGAGTTTAAACATAAAATAATCTGACGCCAAAAAATAATTGTTACTGTTATAAATAAAAGAACTGTTTTTCAAGAAGTCTTCACATCTTATTTAAGAATGTATATGAAAAGTTTTTTAAGAAACTTAAAGCTTTGACTCAGTACAAATAATATGCCACCAACAGTATGTACTCGTCGGTTTATTACTAAAAAGATTGTATAAATAATATTTTGTATATTTTCAGTTTATCGGATTTCATGAAAATGCTGTGTTCCTGAAATGATTAATTATTAGTATTAAGATTAGTGTATTATGTATGTATGTATGTATTATTCTTGAAAAAAGTTTAACAATTCATTACATTACTCTATTCTGTCGAAAATAATTCGTACAAGCTTTAAATAATTGCTTTTGATTATATATTAAACGGCCTACCCGTAACACTGCTGTCAATTAGTAACCATTATAATTTCCGTTTTACTCGTTGGTTTATCCGACAGGTGCAACATACAAAGGTTTAAACATGGCTGTCAAAACAGCATTACACGTATGAAAATCTTTTTCAAGGTTATCAGAAAACATTGAACGTTTTTCGAAAATTGCTAGTATTTTATTCAGAATAGAGAAAAGGTATTGAAGTTAACTATAATTATTAAACAGATTTAAATATGACAAAGGAAAACACACTTAGAAAAGCCAGCCTTTGTAAGTATTTTCTATGAAATCGGGGAAGTTCTGAGAATTCTAGTAAAGTTCGCTCGATGTATTGCGATGTTTTAAGCCTCTATTTGCGTACGAGGTAGGCAAGCAGGTGCGCCAGGCGCATTTTACGATATACGAAATATGATTTTTATTATGTATTAGTTATACTTGCTTCCTCGTACAGATTAAAAAGTAGTAGATTCTACACGTAAACAGTTTACTTCTTTCTTGTGGATGACGCACGAGGATTAAAGAAATAAAATATGCGTTGTTTGGCTCTGTGTCCTGATTTATTTACGTCCGTATATTGCAAAATTGGGCGTTCAAGTGTTTTAATGATTTTCATTTTTGATTATTGATAAAAGATTTTCAATCTATTTGTTATTCTAAAAAATAAATGATGTATTTTATATAAACAGGGGGGTTATCTGACGGAGAGGCGAGCCGGGGTCCCAATCGCGGCCGTACCTCTCGTCGGGAAGACCCCCGACGCCATACCCTCGCCGGCAATCATATGTACATGCACCAGCATCACCCAGGACATATCAATACCCTCGACGTTGAGGTGAGAGTTGAGTTTATTGCCATTAACTTACTACATTTTAACGCCAATGTATTGCAGTCAAGTCTACATCACAAATTCAAAGGTAAGGAACTTTTGAATGCCCGTTTTCATGTTATAGATAATAATTTTACTTTTAGTTTTTTTTTCTATGCCTGTAAAATAAAGAAGAAAATTAAAGCCCAATCGGTACAATGGTAAAGATACAATGGTCTAAATCCTAATGTTTGTGGGTAAATCAAAGACAAAGGCAGGCAACGGACATAGTCATACTTCTAGATTTTATTTTGTTTTTATATGTTTTGCATGTAAATTCCGTAGTGTTTCTTATTATTTGATCATTCACTAGCGATACCCCGCATAGACACATGCCAACATGCCGGAGTATGCGACAGTCGCAAAGTATCGTGACTTGAAACCAAATCGAATTTTAGATCCCCGAATGAGAAAGGTATGTATATTCGGCCTTCGCTATTATAGTTATTTTTTATTTGTAATAAGTTTTTAATCCTAGCGTTTTTATAACAGTTTTAACAATTTGAAAATATGGTTAAAAAAGATTACATTTACAAATTAAATGTATTCTATTTCTAAATATTAAAATGTAACAGGAGAGTAAGTGTATATGTATCTGAGTTTGAATGTGTGTGTGGGTGTGTATTTATCGTAATAGCAGCCAAATATTAGCTTTATTTACCTCCAGCCGCCCCTACCTCGATACCCGCAACAAAGCAACGCTCTGCTCTTCGACGATGACCCTGGTGTCATGTCGGAAGTCGAGACATCCTCCACCGGTTCAGACGAGGGGGCAAACAGAGATCGTCTCTACCGGTCGTCAGGACGCCTAGCAAAACTTTAGAGCGACCGCTTGGTGAGTTTAGATGCTTCAATCTTTATATTTATCCATTGATAATACGAGTATGGTGACGTGATTAGACAGAATGAAAACGTGTCCATTGAGCGCTTGATAATCCAGGAGAGAGTGGAAGGCTTTGGCACACAGTGGATGGCTTTGGTATATATGCGCGTGAACGGCAAGTAAAAGCGAGCAGTGTTGGCGCACAGTCAACTGCATTACATCTAAATGATCACTTCGAACAGTCTACCATGACTGAAAGATTAAGAAGAATTGACGATGTAAACATAAAAAGTAAAGGAAAGAACATGTCTACCCATTGTTTAAATTTGCTGTTAGAGTAAGAGTGCTGCAAGCAGCAGTTGTCCGTCGACGTCTTGCATCTGCAAGGTGCATTGCCGGCCTTTAAAGCGGCGTTTAGGCCACTGGTAACTCTCTAAAAACCAAACGAAACGCGACAACAGTACCATCACTTCATGTGACAATGTTGCTTCCACTTCAGGCAGATCCTATGTAAGAAACAGGTATTTGTACTCGGACGCGTCGGCTGCCGACCAAAATGACCGGTATAAAGTAAAGTAAATGTATATAAAGATGGAAAGAAGAAAAATGATGGGATACTACTGTCACAAAGGGTATAGGAGGAGTGACAATAGCAGCTAGGGTAGTCCGGGGTCGCGTATCTGTAGAGGATGCGAACAGTTATCGGACAGTTAAAAGGAAGATTCACTCCTGTGTTATTCGAGTTCCGGTCGCGATGATTTTAGTCACGCTTATACAGCTCCGCTTGTATGGGTAAAAGGCCGTCACAACATCACATCTTCACTGAAATTTTTGAGGTCCCTGAAATAAGTCGAACTAAACAAAACAAACAGAATTCCAATCGGTCCAACCGTTTTCGGGTTTTAGCGAGACTAAACAACAACAATTATGTTTTTATATTTATAGATAAAGTAAATTTCAATTTTTTTCCCTAAAACAGGTCTGGTGTTCCTCCAATACAGAAATGAGACAAAACGTGCCTTGCTACCAAATGAAATAACCTCGATCGACACCGTGAAGGCTCTATTCGTACGGAGCTTTCCGAAACAACTCTCCATGCCGTACATGGACAGCGTGCATGTGAAGATTTACATCCACGACTCGTCCAAGGATATGTTCTACGAATTGGAGGATGTAAGGTGAGTCTATTTTGCTTTCTAATAAATTACATTTATTTAAAAGCCGAGTCAGATTGCGATCATTCCTTGAAATGAAAATAATTTATAATAGAGATCGTCGGCTGGTCGAAATTCGCCCGCAAACCTCTTTAGTATAACAACTTATATTTTTCTATTTGACTATTAATATAACATATGGTTGTCACGATTAGGCCTTGATCATCATATACATGTGTAAATCGACTGGAATTGGTGTGCGTATGGTTTCATTTTATAGCGGCTTCACATTAGTGCCGTGAAGCTCCGTTAACAGGCGTGAATATGCACGATTTTCGCGGAATTCGCTCGCGTTCACGCCTATTCACCGATCAGAGTCGGTACTTTGTCCCGCGACAAAGGATTTGCGCTTCTTTCGCACGGCGTTCACGGGAACGCATCCAAATTCATGGCCCGTGAAATTAGATTTCAGTATAATAATTTATGTCAATATAATTCTGATAACTGGCATGACCTGTGCTGTGAATTCACGCCAATAACGTGGAGCCGCCATTACAAATTTCATATTCCTCCGTCTGCGCAATTTTGTAAAGTCTTCACTTCACGTATTCATATATAAATAAATAAAGTACGATTGCGATATCATCCGAGTTTTTAAATAGATAGAGTGAAAATAATCGCACAAGATTTAAAGGTATTTCGAATAACCTTTATTTGATTTCTCAGTCAAATTCTTAAAAAAACGTTATACATTGTATCTCAAAGTATTTTTATATTTAAAGTGGATCTTTATGGCAACAAAGGTACAAGAAGCTCTCGTTATGTTTAGGTGACTTTTTTTTGTCATTAATTAGCCAAAGTAAACAAAAAACTTAATAAAAACGTCTATAAATAATAATTCTGGTGACATCGAGAACATTTATCGTAAACGAATACTATTCGCTTAGTTATAATTAGATAAAGAAGCAGTCACAGACTGTTACAAGGTGGTGGGTGACCCATTCTAAGACTGGTTTTGAAATATCCAATTCTACTTAAAACAGTGGGTCCTGATTGATGTCACTGAGTGATATTAGTCGTGAGATTGTGGGGGTTCCAGGGATGATGTCAGATGACATTTGGTCATCTGAACTCACCCAGCAGCCACACCCTTTTCAATTTAACGCTAAGGAGACAAAGATTACATTAATTTTTGTATTCTAGGTGGCAGTCAATTTCGCATTTATACGTACTGTCTCTGAAATATTTTGAAATGGTGATACTAAAAAAAATACCCGATTGAGTTTGTTGCGGACTCTTCTCAGCGCAGGGCACGTCGGAACCCTTATGAACTTCGCTTTTAATTCGTAAAATTTATCACCAAATATTATAATAATGATTTTAAAAGAATTATAATACACATCACGTTCTTAAATACTGTAAAGTGTACACGAATAAAACATATTTGACTTTCATTTTCACTTGACTTATTATATTAGTTTTGATCTTGATAAAATACAAACTTATTACCGATTACCACTAGACTGTTTGTAGATGCGTTGCCTGCCTTTGAGAGATGAGTATGGACCGATGGGACTCGCCTATGCTAGCCCATTGGATGAGACTGCACACGGTTAAGTAGACCCGTTGTTTAGCATGGTTGGTTTTCTCGGTCCCAGAATTAACATTCACGTTTTAACTTTTATTGTATTTTATTTTTATGTTGTGTCATTTTATTTTATTTATAATTACTCATACTGGCTTTTGTGTTTTCTTTTGTATGGATCTATGTGTCTGAAATAAATTGTTTATTATATTATTTATTATTATTAACTTCTTTTGAAGGTCCCTAAGATTTGACTACTATATCTTCGTTTTGTGTATTGCTTTATTTGCTCAAAGCGCGTCTTTTGTTACAAGCTCTTCAGTATTCTACAATATCTCCCAAAAGAATACGATATTTTAGTGAGAACGCCCAGAAAAAGCCCTCCCGTAGACAAAGAATTTGAACAAAGATAACAACACTACTGTATAAGAATATAAAAACTTTTTGAAACACCTACTCGAACGTGGCAACAAAAGATAAAATGGTCACAAGCGTGTCAAGACACTTATATAAAAGGGTCCGTATCTGATACTCTATGAGGTCGTGGCCTAATCAGTGGTCGGCATTTGAGTCGATCACTAAGTTAAGTTACTCTGGCTGCGACCGGAAAATAGATGGGTGACCCATTTTAGCACTGGTTTATATTTGATATCCGACCTCCTCCGTGTTTTGGAAGGCACGTAAAACAGTGGGACCCGATTAATGTCGATCTATTTTTAAATGGATGTTTTGAACAAATGTGATATTACTAGTACAGGCGGATAGATTATAATATATAACTAGATTTCTTTAATTTATTTTGGTACCAGCTACGCAGCAGCGGTATAAATTAATATAATATAATATGATATTTCTGCGGATATTTTTGTAACTTCAATGTTGTAAAAAAGGAAGCCAAAACTATTTTTATGCCTATTTAAGAAGATAGTTTACTATATAAAGATATATTTCTTTAATTTATTTTGGTACCAGCTCTGCTGCATCGGTATAAATTAATATAATATAATATGATATTTCTGCGGATATTTTTATAACTTCAATGTTGTAAAAAAGGATGCTAAAAATATTTCCGAGTCCTATTTATGAAATCCCATCAGTAGCTTTTATTTTTAGGGAATTGCATTAAAATAAGATCTGTGATTCTGAAGATAATGACCAATAGAATTTCAACGGATGTCTGTCACACCTAACATATTTCTGTGAAACTCAATGAAGGTAATGCTCAGTAGCTGATACGAACCAGCTGAAGGAAGAAAGGAAGAAAAAGGATAAAACCTTTTGGAACTATATACATATATGGCCCGTTGGCGCAGTGGGCAGTTAGCCTTTCGCTCCGGGGCTCGAGAGCTCGATTCTGTCTTCGAGTCTGAGTAAATTGTGTATATATATTTTTACAAAAAATATATATATTTGTGTATAAAAGGCATATGTTATCTATAACACAGGCATTAAGTTGTCCACCCTAGAAACAGACGTCCGTGTGTGATATAGTGCTGTATATATTTATTCATACAGCTTCTCTGCTACTGTTATAATATTTTTATGCTCTATTGCGTTTTAAACTTCATAATTGCATTTTGCAGTACTGTCCAAACTGTAGCTCCGGAGTATAATATACGGGGTAATATATTATCATAATGTGTTAATGCGCGACGTTACTAAGTGCAGGTGAGATTACGTTCGTGTACATTGTGCATCAGGCTTGATTTATACTCTAAAGTTGTATGCTCTCGTAGTACTGAAATAAGTTCCACAACTCCTGAAAGGTCACTTAATTTACACATAGCGTGACCACGACGCCATCTAGCATTACGTATCGATTTAATCTACGTATATTCTTACATTGTACATATCGCACGCTGAATCATAAACTGACCTAACTCAAAAAAGTTGGTTTTTGGGAAATCGCAAAAAAGTTTCGTCTTTTACGACTTATTTCGCTTATAATTCGATAAAAACGGCTTTATAGTAACAAATTATTTAGTTAATAATAATAATGAATGAAGGAATTATATAGCGATTGATAAATAAAGACATTTCTGATTTGACACTTGAGATGTAGAGACTTGAAATTTGCCATTTTGATAGAACATGCTAAAAACTCATTAGGAAAATTGTTTTGAACAAAATCGGACAACACCTTTTGAAGTTATTTAACAAATACATTAATAGCGTATCAGATACGGAACCCTTCTATATAAACATGTCTTGACACGCTCTTGGCCATTTTTACCTTTTATTTTAATTTAATATGTAAATAAAATTGAAAGCTATTTGATGTCGCGCCAAGGGGTTTCGAAAATATTATGACATTCTGTGACAAGGTAGGGAGAGGAGTTAAAAAATCGTAAAATTCGTTTAACGTAATTTAGGAATGCGAGCCAAGTTATTTTACTTGCATGATAAAGACATCCTCACAACCTTTGCCATGATTTACTGCGGTGTTCTTCAAAATTTGATTTTATTTGTGATAAATTCGAAAACTGAAAACGAACATTGTTATTGTGAATGTTTTAATGTTACAATTTTTATTAAATAAAGTTCTGTTTTATATTTTAACTTATTTTCTCTTTTTAACCGACGTCAAAAATACAGGAGGTTATATTATGTTCTATGTGCATGTTTATTTATGTATGTTCACGAATTTCTCGGGATGAGTATACTTTCGAGGTGGTCCCATAGCCTCAAAATCAGGATGGAATACTAGAAAAATTGAGGAAAAACCTCAAATTTATACGCATATGGCGAACTATCGGCAACTGAAACCTTTTTGGTTTAAAAAAAAAGTATGGATTAACATTGTCATATTCACAGCACATTATAGGAGTTTAATAAAGGACTTTTTCTGGGATAGATAACGTGTATAGTTTTACATTAATTAAATACAAATTGTAAGTACATAAAATAATGAAAGGATAATGTTTTCTTGGAGGTTCGATATAAATTGCATAAACTTTTTTTTCTGTGCTTGAACTGAAAATACTAAAGTCTGTATTGATTAATTGAGAAGTAAAATCTTGAAATAAGGAGTTTTGGAAGAATTTCGTAATAGATCACGCGTGAATGGCTGGACCTGTTTCGGTAATTCTTTTTTTGTTGTGTTTGTTATTGTCGGAGAAAGTTCTTATGAAAGGAAAGAAAAGAAAATTGCGAAATTCAAATGTAACCTTAACTCTTTTGACAATTAAAACTTTGTTAGAGTATCCTTATGCCGTTTGATATAACATTGATTTGATAGGGAATGAGAACATAGCGGGGGGGGGGGGGGGGAAATCGAACGTGGGATATAGTAAGTAACCCAACGGTCGGGCACGACAAGTGGCCCTAAACTCGTCATTAAGGGCCGGCAGCGCATCTGCTGGCCTTCTGGTCGTGCAGATGTCCATGGGCGCCGGCAGGTACTTCGGTGCCTGCTGCCTGCTCGTCTTCCCCCTCGTAACATAAAAAAACCCTTTTTTATATTAGAAAAGTCCTTTATTAATAAATAAATAAAAACTAGCATTGATAGTAATGACAACAGTCAATCGCGATAGGGAATCGAACAGGAAGTTTTACATACTTAGTCCAACCATTCCACCATTGCTACCGGCTCTATAACGAATTCAAATGTATGTGGGAGCGCACAATATGTCAAACATGTGAATTGATTAAGATCAAATCAGATAAGCATCGGACCCGAGCATTTATCAACGCTTGTCACACGATGACAGATCTGTGCTAACTTGAAACAAAATGTTCTATTCAAAAGGTAATAATGTTATAAGGTTGCTAGAAATATAGATGATTCAGTCTAAAATTGCACGCCCTTTATAATTAATTGCAACGCTTGCTTGTGTTTGTGCGGCGTTTTTATAGTAAACTCAAAATTAACCACGCATTGCAAGCCAATGATTTTGACGATTTTGCGTGTTTGCGTCTAAACGCTATTTTGCATGTACGGGTCAATACTTTGAAATGAAAATTTATTTGTTTAAATTTTTAGAATATTCACAAGGGCGGAGACTTTCTATTAAGTTTAAAAATCTGTGCCAGAAAGACTCGCTCTTCCCACAATACAATTCAAATAAATTAGGAATTAAAGTAATTTAACATTAGATTACTAAAGTTATGTACATAATATTTATTTTATTAATATATTGTTTACGTATGTATGAATGAATGAGTGTGTGTGTGTGTATATATTGTGCTTTGGTGGTATCTTGAATTATTTAACAATTTTTAATAAAGCCTCAGTTTCCTCGTAAGTTAATATTTTTAACCATGAAATTCTTTGGAAAACTTTGGAGGGGGCGTGCATTCTTAGACTGTACACACTCTAACTTTGTATGACTTGATTTTATAGTGTCACTTCGAGTAAATCCATTGAGAGTAAAATTAAATGACTTTAATTATTCTTATTACAAATTCTAAATTTTATCATCGAATTATTAAATAATGATTAACAAAAAATTATGACGTTGAAAGGACCTGTAAATTAATTGATAGAATCAGGCGTTACTTTGCGGAAATCCATGACATGCATGAGAAACTAAACTACTTTGCTTTACAACCTTTGTAGAGTCTATCTCCTGATGATGCTTCGGTGTCGAAGCGAAACGTGCGTTGAGGCACATCGGAAAGTCAGGGAAAATCGGTGTAATGCTGCAACCCGAAAGCTACACCACCGAATCCGCCACCAAAGCATAGCACTATACTGACTTTTCGATGTGCCTCAACGCACGTTTCGCTTCGATACCGAAGCATCATCAGGAGATAGAGTCTATAGGTTGCAGCATAACACCGATTTTCCCTCGTATTCATTCGCGGATTAAAGCAAAGTAGTTTAGTTTCTCATACTTGAATTTTAAATTGGAGGTAAAATGAAGAGGTCGTGAGAGACGTCAAAAACTTTTTGATGTTGTGTAATCTATCTAATCTAATACCTTTAAACGAGCAATTCTTGTATATGTTATATAATTGGAATATCGGAAATCGCTCAAACGATTTCGTGTCATTTAGTATGCAGGGGATTTCAGGGGCGATTAATCGATTTAGCCAGGTTTCATTTTTAGAAATCGACGTTTTAACCGAGCAAAAGCTCATCCAATGTTATCCAAGGTAGTCCAGATACTACTTCATAAAATACCCACATAAAGTTTTTTTTTTTTATAAGTAGAACATATCTGTATAGTATGTTAATATTGGATAATATTAATACATTCCATATTCAGTATTCATATATTTTTTAAGTAAATATTGATGGGAATATAGCATATACAGCGCCTTAATTATAATTCTATATCTATTTTCCATACTTACTTAATATATTAAGCTGAAGAGTTTATTTGTTAGTTTGTTTGGTTGAACGCGCTAATCTCAAGAACTACTGGTCCGATTTGAATAATTCCTTCAGTGTTAGATAGCCCATTTATCGAGGGAGGCTATAGGCTATATATCATCACGCTAAAATTTTTCTCTTACTTTTACGCGAACGAGTTCGCGGGCACAGTTAGTACTGGATAATATGTCATATTAAAATAAATATGTAAGTTAAAATAATTCCTCAAGTGTAATATTAAATTTGTGACTCTCTTTTCAGGCCACCCAAAATGATGCTGGAGTCGAGCCGGTAAGTTCATAAGCCTATTAAGATAGATTTTTATTTAATATTTATTTATTAATGAAAATGACAATACGACGAATGACGCTATAAACGTATTTGTTAAATAACTTCAAAAGTTGTTGTCCGATTTCGTACAGAATAATTTTCCTTATGAGTTTTTAGCGTGTTCTGTCAACATGGAAAATTTCAAGTCTCTACATCTAATAGTTTGAAAATGCTAGGGTGGGGACCACCTTACGGGCAGACAGACAGACGGACGGAGGGATAGAGCGAAATTATAAGGGTTCGTTGTAATACTACGGAAACCTAAAAACCGCTTTCTCATATGTGTTAGATAGCCCGTTTAACGAGGAAGGCTATAGGCTATGTATCATCACGCCAAAATTGAATCTATTTTTTTACCTAGTTTAACGCGGACGAGTCGCGGGCACAGCTGGTTTTTCATAAATGACCATGATTTCTTATGGCAGAGTGGTCGTCGTCCATTTTATTTTCAGTAAGGGCTTTCTTCCCGCACCACATCTAGAGGACGTCAATCTTATTACGATGTATTTGATAGACGGTCCATTAGCAGTTTTGTACAGGAAAATAGAAAATATTTATACTTAACATATAAAGCTGAAGAGTTTGTTTATCAACGTGAACGTGCTAATCTCAGGAACTACTGGTCCGGTTTGAAAAAAAAATCTGTCAGTATTAGATAGCCTATTTATCGAGAAAGGCTATAGGCTATCTATCATGATTATAAAATTTTTCAACCTAATTTTACGCGGACGAAATCGCGGTTAACAACTAGCTTATCACGTAATTGAACAATTCTTAGTGTTTTTATTAGGAAATATGATCTTTTCATATGGGATTTTGTTTGGCTAATAATGACTCTTAATTCGGACAATTATATTATAGTCTAGAATAACAAAGATGTTTTGTTTAGCTTCAAATTTTCTGAACAGAACACAATGTATTTTTGGAATCAGATAGTCTCTTTACGGTTTCGTAGTTATACAAAGAACCGTTACAGTGTCACTCTGTCCATCTGTCCGTTCGTCTGTTCGCCCGCAAGGTAAACCCCTAGGATTTCCAAACTATTAGATGCAGAGACTTGAAATTTTCCATGTATTAGGCCATGCTAAAAACTCATTAAGAAAACTATTTTGAGCGAAATCGGAAAACAATTTTCATACTATTTAACAAATACTTTCATCGCGTATGAGTTACGGAACCCTTCTATATAATCGTGTTCGGTCGCTCTCCGCTACTTTTTATTATTAATTAGGCTGCGGTCGGGTGCACTTGTAAAATTATTTAAACTGGTCATATAATTAAATCTAATGTTTGAAAGTTAATACATTTTTAAATTAAGAGTGTGTGTACTAAGCGCGTTAAAGATTCGTCTGAAAATAAAATATAATTAAATTTTATATTTGTTCTTAAGAAACGATAATCAAGTCCTAAAGTTGTATGGTATCAAGATACCATCCTAAAAATACTAAAAATATTTAGATGCAAGATCTAAATATTTTTAGTCCAGGGGGTGGATCTTCCATTTTATCTGTTCGATAACTGATCAGCTCCATGTGATCGCCGGAAGCAGCTTGCCTACTCGGAAACTCTGGTGTCACGATCCGTAGAAAGCAGATGTCCATGGGCGCCGGTGGGCACTTCGGTGACTGCTGCCTGCTCGTCTGCCCCCTTGTAACATAAAAAAAAAGAAAATCTATGTATAACTCGCAAATAAATAAATTTGACTTAAAAATAGAATTTATTAGACAATAAATTCAGTGGGTTTGATATTAAGGAAGTTTTCGGTTTTTATTATGTTATGAAAAGAATATCGCATTCGTCCATATTATATACAATACTTATATGTTTAGAAACTACCTAACGCTATTACTAACAATTTAATATTTTTCGTTGATACAGGATATAATACAGATACAAGATATTCGAATTGCCTGTCAATCCAGCCCAGTCCAGTCCGGTCCAGCCCGGTTCAATTCAATGAAATTCATTTATTTCTGACAAATGCATAATTATTGTCAGTAACAAAAGACACCTTAACCTAAAGCTAAGTAGTAAACACGTACTTCACAAAAATTTAATTATTAGGAAATGAATTATAGTCATTTTTAAGTCACACATATTTAATCTACCCATAACACTATAGGGACTTCAATCCTTCTAAGGATTTAAGTTTCATCGTAACTTCATTAAGTTCTAACTACTGAAGGATCGAAGTTTAAAAACTAAGTTGTGTGTCGCACATACCGCTTTTGATATAGGGTTGGGCAAAGTTTTTTTGAAATATATCTCCATCGAGCTAAAAGAGCTCATCAGAGACTCTGTTTCCCTTAAGATTGTTCTGCATTCCATCAGAATGCGGTACAAATATTAGGCCCTTAAGATAATCACAACGAAAAGCGATCTCTATTCCGACCGCAGCCGGCCGACATTTTTAATCCGATTAATCGACGTACGGACAACAAACAATCGATATGGATCAGACGTAATTGAGAATAAAGGACACCGAGTGGGTGAAATTAAAATTCAGAGCACGATCGGAGCGATTTCTCTCTTTGAAGAAGGCCGCAATTAGTCTTAATTAAAGGTTGACTTACACGTACGGCTCGCAAGTTTGCTGGAAACGCTTAATGGCTTTGCTCCTAAGTGTATTATTTGGTTTGATTTAACCCATAATATAACTTAACATGAACTAAATGAACTCTCAAAAGTAAGCCCTTCTTTTTTGTGAGATAATTCTGAGAGTAGATGTTATTTATTGATTATTACAACGAAAAAAACAAACATGATATTATTACAACCAATGAGCTCACCAAAAACGGTTACAAAAACAGCTTGTACGGGTTGCAAGTTTCTATTCAGCGAAAACTTTGAGATATTACATTCCACATTTTCTGTGTATTTTGCAAAGAAACGAAGATAGGGGGAGTGACAATAGCAGCTCTATGCTCCGGGGTCGCGTACCCGCAGTGGATCTGACCAGTTATCGGACAGATAAAGGAAGATCCACCCCTGGGAGTATGCATGCATATAACTTTATGTTTATAAATCACTAGCTGCTGCCCGCCACTTCGTCCGTGTAAAATTGCGAGGGCCCTTATTATTAGCCCGTCCTTAATCTGACCTTATCGAAAAATCCGTTCTTACCGGATGTCTACTAACTATTAACCACCTGCTTGCCAAATTTCATCAATGGACGTCCCGTGGTTTTCGAAATTTGGCGTTAGGTGACGTTTCGCTTTTATATATAGATATAAAACAGGAGTTACATTTTTTCATTTGTAATGCTTTAATTTTGAAGTGTGACGTCACAATTTTTTGATAACATAAAGATTTTTTTGAGGTGTTCTATTACAAACCTAATACAAATTATTTTATTTCAGATTGACAAAGTTTTTCCTGCCTTTCCGCGACCCGTAGACACATGGTGGTTAGGTTGCAGTAAAACTACACAAAGCACAAGAAGTAATATATGATTGCTTAATTAAGCCGACATTTGAGTCAATCGCTAGGTTAAGCAATTCTAACAGCGGCCGGGTGATAGATTGGTGACCCGTTCTAACACTGTTAGATAATTTGTTGAAACGAAGCTGCGTGTTTCATTAACTCACTTTGGACCTAAAACTTAATTGGTCAATTAAATATTTAGTTTGCGAATGTTTTTTTCTGTTATGATGTTTTTGTAATTACAGTAAAACTCATTTTCTAAACAATAGTTTATGTAAGTATGTTTGTCTGTTCTAGGTATGAGGTTAACCCGTCCCAGATTTCCTCGTCGACAGCGACATAGCAGACGTCATAGTCGGCGGGTCTTCTGAAAAACATCAGTTGTGATAAATATATAATATATATTACATATTAAAATAATAAAAATATGAAATAAAGAACTGAAAAAAAATTGATGTATAATTTAAGTAAATTTTTCTCTTGGCCTCGTAGACAATAGTTTTTTTCTCACCATACAATTTTACGGCGAGTGGAAGGCTCTATGTATTTGAGAAAGACACTATATTTTTATTATACATATACACATACGCATGCACGCACACACGCACGTACGCACGCGCGCACACACACTCACACACATATATATATATATATAAACGTGTGTAATGTGCCTGAGTATAAGTGAGTTATTCTGGTTGTTTTGTTTTCTTCCCCCTGTCTCCGAAAAGATTTATGTCCCTGGTTTTTATTATAGTTTTATTTACACGCTAAAAAATAATGGTGGCGGAGCGAGTTAAGGTGACCGGTTGCGATCTGACGTCATCCTCGGGACACCCACGATCTCTACAACCTTACGACTTATATCACAAAGTGACACTAATCGGGTCCCACTGTTTTACGTGCCTTCCGAAACGCGGAGGAGGTCGGATCTCAAATATATACCAGTACTAGAATGGGTCACCCATCTGTCGCCGGGTCGCAGCAAGAGCGACTTAATCTACCGATCGGCTCAAATGCCGAACACAGATTACCTCTTGTTAACTATTATTTTATCATTCTACAATAAGGAATTTATTGGAAAAATAAATAGCTTAGTTATAACACTTTCTCGTAACTACTATATGCATTCAGGCAAAGCATATTCGCATACTCGTTTCGCAAAGTTCGGCAACGCATCTGCGAGACATCCGGCATCGCAGTTGTCTATGGGCGTTGTTAGACCTTCAAAATAATACAATGACACACTCTTTTCATTGTTGTCGTTTAAAAAAATAATTCTCAAAGTATCAATCGGAACGCACTTCTTAGCGCTTCTGACAGTTTTGGCTGTTATTAAACTTACCAAGTGTTCCATGATTAAAATATTTGCGAAATATGAAAACACGTTTTTTTATTTTTATTAGTCTATTTATAAAATATTTTTTTCTAGGAACCACTTCAGAAGGGCAACCCCAAAATTACAGAGTGGCGCATCTTTAAATCAAAAAATGTAAAACCGAAGTAATATAATAAGGAGGAGAGATATAATAAATCTATTGGCTTTGCTTGTATGTTTCTTTTTTCATTATCGTATATGCAATTTCATTTTAAGTTAAATATTTGTAATATAGTTTTTAATTATTATAATTTTTCCTGTCTACGTGCAACGGAAACATTTTTAAGATAAAATATTTATTTGAACAAAAACATGTGACATTAGATAACACATAGGATTTGTTTCAATGTTTTGCCAATTTTAGGTTTGCAAATATGAATTAATGACAAGAATAATGTACATTTTAGATAATAATAATTTCGAGATTAAAAATAAAAGAAAGTACGAAAACCAAAATACCTAAACTTAATATCCTCCGATTCTAATAAGATTTATCGTGCAGGAAGTCCTCAACAATATAGTATGTATTTCCTATTAGGCACCTCTTCAGTTCCTTCTTAAAGTTATTGAGTGCTAATACTTTGAACATTTGTGGGATTGCATTGAATACTTTTACGCACACAGCGCTGCAATTATTAAGATATAAGGCAGTTTTTGGGCTCTTATTAAATATCAATCTGTCTTTATCTTTTACAAGTCTTGGTATGCGATATTTATTTTATATATCAAAGTATTTTCACACAATTATGCTAAAAGGAAATGCAATAAAACAGCTACAAAAACAATAATTGTCGAACTCAAAGCATAAGCTGAACCTGGTGCAGCTTGTAAGTTGAGCAGCACTATGCGCTCAGCTACTTCTGGATAAACGGGACTTCTTCGTTGAATATATTCTGTAGCACAAGTTATTGGATCATATGCCAGTTCATTCCTTGGTAATTCAGGTAACATTGTATATCCGTTGTTTCCGTTTGCCAGAGATTCAGGCATTATAATTTTGTAACTTCTTGTGTCTTCAATTGCAAAAAAATCAGGAACAATGCAATCCCAACACCGTACTACGGCCTCCATTAACCTAGATCCGCTTGGCTTTTCCAAGTCATATGTTACCCTTATTCCAGAGAATTGGAGGAAACGGCTGGAAGGATTGTTAAGGCTATAATCACTGATGCTATGCTCAAGAACTTGCTTAAGCACATTTCCATTCATTGTGACAGTTACAAGATTGGTCTGTTCTGATATAGAAGAAAATAGATGCTCTGTATTAATGGAGTATGGACGATTTTCGGGCGTTATGTTATTAATGAAACTACTACCACTTAGTAATGCGACAGGTGCATCAGTCCATCTTGATCCTTGGTATCTAACAGCATAATAATATGTTATTGAATCCGCTACCAGGTTACCAAAATTACATTCCTCAACTCTACAAGTTCTTCCATCAAGAACGACAACAGTAGTACCTACTTGAGCCGATTTTGTAACGCCTGTATTAATTCTTTGGACTAAGCTAGAGGCTTCAGAATTCTGGGGTATCGACTTATCAAGAAGAATCGGCTCTGTGTTAAAATTTGTTAATTCGCCTTTTAAATCGAATGTTGCGTGAATTTTTCCTATGTATTTGTTATAAGCATATGATTGAACGACAGGAACACGCTTTCCTGATTGTGTAACTACAGTAATAGGTTTCACTGCAGTTTCAATATCAGATTCGGCATTTGTTCCATTGGAGAAGAAAATATTTTCATGTCCGACAATAACCAAGTCAATACCTGCCACATCAGTGGCTATTTCAATGCCTTTCATGAAGTTTGAATGACCCAAAGCTATAATAATATTGACATTTTGCTCTTTTAACTTGGATACTTCTTCCCTTAGAGCTAAAATTTCATCTATATACTCTACATTCCCAGCACTGTCCAAAATATCTGAATTCGGAGCAAGGTAGCCAACAATTCCAACTTTTACACCTTGAATATCTTTTACAACAGACTTTTGTATAATTTTTCTGGCTTTGGGTTTTAGGGGGGATTCTGGCATTTAGCTAGCGAGTCCCACACTCCTGGTCTCCGGACCGGGTTGCGTAAAATGCATTTCCCAGCGAAAAAAAAAGAGCTATTTAAGCAAGCAATCGACTGAAATGTCGGCCATTGATTAGGCCACGACACTGTTACTTGTTCAATAACTGTTGTGTATGGATATTTTTAAAACCAGTGTTAGAATGCACCCATCTATTACCAGGCCGCGGTAAGAACTACTTAACCTGGAGAGAGACTCAAATACAGGCCACTGATTAAGCTAAGACGCCCTCATCATAAATTCCTAATCATGACAAAAAATTATCTATGGAATTAGTTTCTAGCTGCAGGTATGTTCGTACCAATACGACGCGACGTAGAAATTCAAAAAAGTGTTATATTCTTTGACATATGTCCAAATTATACAGATGACAACACCTGTGTAATTTTAATATTGTTATTATAATAAATTCACAGCGAGTCTCTCAGTAAAGCCATACATCGCAATTAGAGGTAAGCCTCTCAAATTCCTTAAGGAATGTATAAACACATATGTCTTCAAATCCCTTCTTTTGTAATTCAAAAAACCTATCCTACAAAATTGAACCAGTTATTAAAGAAGATATATCAAAAACTAGCGGACCCGGCAGACGCTGTCCTGCCCGAACGTTGGGTTACTTACTATTTACTAAATTCTATTATTCTATAATACTATCCCCGTTTCCCGTTCCCGTTCCCGTTCCCGTTCCATTATGGTTCACTATTTTGGCGTTAATGGCTTAAACATGAAAGATAGATATATGCTGTCGCGGGATTTTTTGTAGAACCATTTAAGATAAACATTTCCTTCATACACTACGTACGTGTAATTCTAGCGGTTTTTGCAGCACACGCCAGAATAGCTCGGAGATGGCAGAATTTTCTCCTACTTACTTGAGATTTATCGTTATATGTTGGACAATTCACGCCATATCTTTATAAGTTAGAGCCTATATGTTACTCTGATGTATAAACTATATTATTGTAAAGTTATATTAAAATCCATTCGGTAGTTTTTCCGTGAAAGAGCATCAAACATACATCCATGTGTACAAACTTTCGCGTTTATAATATTAGTAGGATAGGATATATTTTTTAATGTGGTAGATACTTAAATACCGCAGATCAGCGGTAATGTAATAAAAGGTTAAAATTGAGCGGTAAAAATTGAGTCACGATAGATCACCGCATAGATGGAAGGACTGAGATTGGTGAGGTTCTCGGTTCAACTTTGTGCAACTGATCTCTGCACAGCCCCCATACATAAGAGTTAATAGGCACTTTGTGGGTGAGAGCACTTAGTGTGCATCAAAGGTTTCCATCAGGTGTGATCGTGATCAAACACTGACTTTCTATAAGAAAAATGTTAAAGAACTCACCAGTTTCAGTCAGCATTGTAATGGTAAATATGCAATGCGATCTAGAGGACTGTGCATGTATACCGGTGGCAGCCACTTGCAAGTTGTGTTTGCCGGCTGCCATTATATCATAAGCTTCTTCACCCGATCTCACAAAGGCCTGTGTTGCACCCTAAAACAAAAGAATTCAATCACAATGTGACATTTAGGTATGATCTGTTTAGTATTCTACATAAAGGTAGTGGTATGCGTGTGAGACCGAAGCAGGAGACTGACACTCGCAATTTTAAGAACACTGTCTTCCGTTTTAGTCTCGCTCATGAACTGTTGTTAATACATTACCATATGACCAGTGAGTGTCACAGTTTACGGTCTCGGTCTCTTCTCTCAGTTTCGTGTGCGACCTTTACAGATCTATTAATTAAGAAAAATTTTCAAATATGCATTGGTACACAAAAGTTGTCTTAAGGACATAATTCAGATCTTTTGTGATGTTATTAACTAAGTAAATCCCCTCAACTGTTACTTGCAATCATCAACCGAATTTAAATAATTTGATTTATATACAGACTTAACAGCTTTTAAGTAACAGAGTAAAAAATGAAGACAGCAATTTATAAATTGTGTTATAAAAAATTACCTTAACATAAACATTTCCACTGCTATCTTCACGGATATACAGTTTTGAAGCATTTCTTCTATCACCAGGTGCTAACAAGTCATAAATGCCTTCATTGTAAATTTCTATGAATGAAACCTGAAATACTTTTATTTCGTCAATTTAACTATAATCTTAAATAGAATTAAGACTTTAAAATATATCAGATAAAAAAAAAACATTATTTAACCGCTTCGTTACAGCGATCATTTTTACAAAATTTCATCCTTGGTTGTCATACTAATATGGTTGAGAACGCACTTTGACGTCCGACGTTAAAAATACGCACGTGTGGCGTCATCAGCCACTAATAAAAGTTTTGACTGATTGCTTCAATTTCTGGCATATTTATACTTAAAGAAGTTCAGACAGCATCTAAAATGTGACGAAGACGGTTTGATAATTCATATACAGTACATTGTTTGTGATCTACTTGAAATACTGTAAATGGAAAGTAAGGGGTTTAATCTGTTCAGATGCTACAAACCTTTTTACTGATTTTTGTATTCCTATACAATTCAGGTTATAAGACAAATGGCGTATAAATCGAATAAGTGTGAATTTTCCAAAATATGACGATAAATGTCAAGTAAGTAAGAGAAAATTCTGCAACCTGGGAGCTATTCTGGCGTGCGCTGCAAAAACCGTTAAGAGTTACACGTGTGTAGTTTATGAAGGAAATGTTTATCTTAAATATTTCTACAAAAAAGCCCGCGACAGCATATATCTATATCTATCTTTCATGTTTATTACCAATATAGTGAACCAATATGCAAAGGGAATGAAACGGGAACGGGGAAAATATTATAGGATAATATAATGAAGTAAAATAGTAAGTAACCTAACGTTCAAGCAGGACAGCGTCATACAGGCTTTCAATCAAATAGGATGAAACATGCATCTACTTTCCTATCTCAAAACTACTTAGTTTCTTAAGTTCCATCCGTGCGGATATAAACTTTAAAACAGCAAACTGAACTCGAAAGTTGTGAAGGCTGGTATAATAATTTCACAAATTATATTATCATGCCAAGTATCCAGTTCCGAGATTCCGAATATTTTTAACGAAGGATCCAATTCCAGTCGGAGTTTTGTAAAAAGTTTTTTATATAGATGCATAATCGACGATGACTTTTAAAGATCGAATAAAGAAGCTCGAAGATGCGAAAACTGAATTAGTTCATACAACGTGTCTCTCTTATTCCTAACCGTTCCCTTACTGTTGAGGATCGTGACTCCAGAGTTTTTGGGTAAGCTGCTTCCATCTGTCACGTGTCGCCGCTCGATGGAGTACGGCGCTGACAGGTATTTCTAGGTGTTCAGAAATTTGGTCCGATCACCTTTTGGGACTTCGGCCTTTTCAGTCCATTATTCCATTTACTATCAGGCATTCAAGGTTGTCCGAAGATCTTCGAATGACTTGACCAAAGAACGTCAATATGCGCTGCAAACAGATTTTGGATAAGCGCTGAGAATTTTAAATTTTATGGACTTTGAGTATAGAGACGTTCGTGTGGTGGACAGTCCAAGGTATGTACAGCGTCTATTATTACGTAAATTAATTGGAAAAAATATAATACTGTATGTTTCCTAAATAATCAAAAAAGGCATTAGAACTTTTATTTTTGTATTATTTTTTGTTTCTCCATAATTCTTTAAGGTCCACATAATTATTTAAAATTATCTCCACAGGAAGAATTAAGTATAACCGGTCTCTAAGAAATATACTATTTAAATATAAATCTAACAAAGGTGTACAGTCAGTATATACTGTATATATACTGACTGTACACCTTTCTTATATTTACAGTATAGAAAAATGTATACCAAAATACTGTTTACAAATTGTTATGAAAACGACCATCACTATCATGAAATAACGTTTCAAATTTATTTATTTTTTATTATATCATTACAAATATTTGCATTCTCGAAATACATTGAGCATAATTTAAAACATAGCACCAAGGGAAGGCGAAGGAATACTTTCAAGAATTGGCGTGGCCTTTTTGGGGGGCGAAAAAGAAGTAACAAAATATAGCCTGGTTACACCTGTATTTAAAAAAATTAACACAATTTTCAGCAACATTATTGATGAAAGTTCTGGCATATATCACTTCATCGCATTCCTTGTGAGAGGCTGTATTGGCCGGAATATTACCTTGGACTTTTTCTTATATCATTCCCCAAGCTTTTTTCATTAACTGCCGAATACAGATGACGTAAGCACTTCAGAAGCGAACGATTCGCCCCAACCGCGGACAACCTCCTATAATGACGCTTTCGATTTGTTTAATGGTGATTTTGATGTCATTTTATGGCGGGAAAATGTGGAAAATGTCCGCCGTAATTTATCTGTGCTTTTACAATTTGCGCAAAAAAGCTTTATTATTATTGGACTGGATATTTTTTTGCATTGGGCAAATAATATTTCGTTCACATTTTTCGCGAAGAAGAAGTAATGTTTATTGGGATTGGGATTTTTGCGTTTTGTAAACCGTTGTTAATTAATTTTGTTATTGGATGTATTTTAACGCTCCTGTAGTCATATAGCGAAATACTATAAATAAATTCGCTTAATTTTTTTTCTGAGACTGAATTTATTTTTTATAATAATCCTTTGAGTCTTGAATAAATTATATTATTTGCCTAAATGATATATGACGACGTTGTATAATTTTTGTAACATTCTCTACCACCTACTAACGTCCAAATGAATTATTTGATGTGATTTTAAATAATATTAACTAAAGATCGCCGGCTGGTCGAAATTTTTTGTTCCATTCATAGAAAAATAAAATTTGGCAATTCATGTAGGTAACATACGGTTGTCACGACTACGCCTTGACTTCATCCTATACATGTGTGGGTAAATCGTTTAGCATTCGTGTGCGTGTGCTTTTATTTGATAATTTATTTTACTAATATTGCCTATTATAAAAAATATTTGCATTCGCGCATCTTCCTCTGTATGCGCTACAATTGGGCCGAAATTCATACTCTTCCGTCCGCGAAATTTTCGTAAAACCGTGTCTAAAGTTCTCGCTTCACGTAGGTATTAATATACAGGGTGGGCCAGAAAGGCGTATGATTTTAAAAACACTCTTGCGCTTGAACCATATGAGAGGGGGCCGCGCGGTTGGTGGGGTTGAGAAGCTCGGTTCTCCCGGGCAAGAAGTGTCCATTTATGTCACATATGGGCTTGGGGTTCGGGCGCATTTCCAAAGGTCGGGCTCGTGTTGGCGCCCATCGTGGGACCTGCCAATTGCCGAGCCTTTTTGGCGTTGATTCTCTATTGAACTGCGAAACAGAAAAAATATATATAACCGAGAAATACCTATTATCTATTACTAATATACATATATAAAGGCGAAGAGTTTGTTTGTTTGCTTGAACGCGCTAATCTCGGGAACTACTTGGTCCGGTTTGAAAAATTCTTTCAGTGTTAGATAGTCATATTTATCCAGGAAGGCTATAGGCGAACGAAGACGCGGGTACAGCTAGTCTTTCATAAAAAGCTTTTCGTTGTTAGCACAAATTTATTGTTAACAAAAGAACCACGAACACATTATTCACATCTTCAGTTATTTTTTTAAATACTACAAGCGGCAAACGTGCAGGCAGTTTATTACCTAAGTGACCACCGACGCCCATGGACATCCACACCACCAGAAGGCTCGCAAATGCGTTCACGACCTTCATGAAGGATTTAAGCCATCGGGAACTCTCACAAACTGAACGAAACGCGACAACAATACCATCATTTCACGTGACAGCATCGCCGCCACTTCACATCGATTTTATATGAGAAAGAGGTACTGGTTCTCGTATGTGCAACCGTGGCGCAAGTTAGTACTTGTTACCTATTTTATTTTGCGACACGGTTTTAACAGAGGATAAATGAAGAAAAATTTTTTTGGCCACTGACTTTAAATCTTAAAATCTAACAGGATTAAGACGGTCACTGATGAACGCTATGCTATTTTTATAAGATACTAGCTGGTAGCCCCGCCTTCGCACGGGTTACATTATCGAAGTTTTCATGCGGATCCCTAACTCTTTTAAAAATATGCAATCGCCTTGGATAATGTAGGATTCTAATGGTAAAAGTATTTTTCGAATCGGTCCAGTAGTTTCAGAGCCTATTAAATGCAAACAAACAATTAAATCTTTCTTCTTTAATACATATTTGTATAGGAAATGGAAAGTGTCTTCTATGTATATAATATTATATACTTGTATTAAATTTTTTAAACTCTGAAAATCAGCTGACTTCTTTGAAAAAAAATGGCCAAAAGCGTGTTAAGACACGCCTATATAGAAGGGTTCCGTATTTGATACGCTATAAACGTATTTGTTAAATAACTTCAAAAGTTGTTGTCTGATATCGTTCATAATAATTTTCCTAATGAGTTTTTAGCATGTTCTATCAACATGGAAAATTTCAAGTCTCTACATCTAATAGTTTGGAACCGAATAAGGCCGTGCCGTCCGGGAACCAGTACCTCTTTCTTACATAAGATCGGCGTGAAGTGGCAGCAATGCTGTCACGTCAAGTGATGATATTGCTGTCGCGTTTTGTTCGGTTTGTGAGACTTCCCGGTGGCCTAAACTCTTCATTAAAGGCCGGCAACGCATCTGCTAGCCTTCTGGTTGTGTAGATGTCCTTGGGCGTCGGTAGGCACTTAGCTGCCTACTGCCTGTTCGTTTGCCCCTTGTAACATAAAAAAAACTCTTCAGCTTTATATATTAGTATTGATTATTTTATACATAATTAGTTTAAAATAAATCTATTTTTATATATTTTTTTTAAATTACAAGGGGGCAAACGAGTACCCATCTAAGTAGTCACTTAGGTGACCAGCATGGACATCTGCACAACTTAAATGTATAATTGAGTAAAATCATGGCCGGTCATATTTTATAGTCCTAACAAACTATGAAAATAGACGACATAAACAATTCTAAATATTACATTTTGAGACAAACAGAAACTTGGGGTAAAATTGGAATTGCAAGATTCTAAAGATCCTTTAGAAATATTTGTCTCTAATTAATAAATAATGTCTGAAACTGAGGAATTTGTGCAAAACACTCAATTATTATTATAATAATTCAGATAATCGCTATGGCAACAATTCACAAAGAGAATTTTAGACGCTCTGTAATATTTGTTAATTAGTAATCTCCTTTGATTCATCGTTTTAATGGAAAATTAAGTCATAATTTATTCATTATTAGCTCACGCATTCCACGTTGAAGGTGGCCGGAAACTTTTAATCTGTCAAAGAGGGCGCCTTTGAATTTATCAAAAGGAACAAAGCGGAGGTCAAAATGCCTCCGAATCAGCGATCATGTTTTCGTGAAAATGTATTTTTTAATTGAGACTGTCTTTATACATTACAGGCTATGTTATTTTACGATTTAGGGTTATTATGCCAGAGCATAGGCATAGCTTTATTTGAAAGTTCATGTAATGTGGCCGGTACTCCGTGTAGCTGTGCAAAGTTTTGTAGAACTTTGTAGACCTCAAGGACAAAAATGTACAAACACTTTGAGTTATGTATGGCCCAGGCATTAGAACATCGGCATAAATCTATATTCTAGATAATAAATAATCAAATAGAAACTATTTGATTATTTTAACCTGGAGGGGCTAAGCTGTAATTGTAAAAGTGAGCTGGAAATTTGTTTTACCGTGCTGTATAATAATAATACGAATTGTTTATTTCTGTTCTCATTACATTATTAGATACATAGTATAGTGGCCTCCTAGTATACTATATATGGTTTAGCTCTGGATAGAGGAGAGTGGTCTAAGAGTGGGGAGGCCTTTGCCCAGCTGTGGGACATTATAGGCTAATTAAAAAAAAATTATAAATACGTACATATAGATAATAGAAAATACATAATACACCCAGACTCGAAGCGGGAATCAAACCCACAATCCCAGGAGCGGAAAGCAGGATCATTGCCCACGGCACCAACGGGCTAGTCGAAATTGAATCATACGTTTCAACAAATTAATGAAATTGTTTAAAAATTTAAATTTAAATACATTTTATTAATGTAAATGTATTTTAGCTACATTTATAACAATAATGAAGGTCATTTACATATTCCATCCATCATGACATACTAATGACATCATTTACCTAGGAGTACATATGTATCACAAAGTTAACTAGGATAAAGATATTTGAGGTTTTCCTTAAACCAACTTCGTCATCTGTACAAGAACTACCAACTGACTTGTTAAGTATATAAATTACAATGCATTAAGTTGCGCCACAACAAATATATAATATCATGAATCCATGCGGTTTTTGGCTACAGCGATTGCTTATGGACTCTATCAGGTGGCAAGAGGAGGCTCTTTTGTATGGCTTCTAGTGGTATCTTATTATAGAGATAAGCAACGCAACGCATAGCCTTAGACCAATACGGAGAGAGAGTAGGGAGAACTTTGTCCTGCAGCGGAAAAAGGGGGCTTTGAATAATATTAAAAACAAAAAAATACTTTATTAAATACGAGTCAATTACACTTTCGTCTTTAATATATTTATTTACCGACTGTCTCTTCAGCGTTATATTGTCAATTGACAGTGAGAACCGAATAAAACTCGACTCGCTATTTCAATATGCAAAACAATGCAACAACCATTAAGAAGAAAAAGAAAAATGCTTTTAAAAAAGTCGCGTCTGTATGAAACAAACCGAACAAAAGAGATCAATTGTATTACCAACGAAAAGGCCTGGTCCTGCTCTCACCCTGAGGTTTCCTCGAATTATTAAAATAATACACATTTTCTCGAAAAATAGACGGACTTTTATAATTTTTTTCATTCTTAGAGGCAACATTTCTGTTCACAATACTTGTATACGACTAGAAGTATCTTAATGAGATTCTTATTCCTTGAGAGTTAAAGTTAACTGTTAAGGAAAGTTTGACCAAACTTATTATTTTATATTTTCTAATAGTGAACTCGGCAGACGTTGTCCTGTCCGAAGGTTGGGTTACTTAATATTTATTGCACTCTATTATCCTATAATATTATTTATTATACCCGTTCTCGTTCCCGTTATACTCCCTGTGATATAGGTAACAGCCGTCTGTTATACACAAATATTTTTTTTTAGAAATATATAAATACATACATACTCGAGGTGGGAATCGACCCCCAGAGCACCTTCATGCCTTACAACGCAATGTTGTGCGTTACGGTCAAAATACCAAAGCTTTAAAAGGTAGTAAAAACAGTCGGTGTGCAAGTTTATCCCACACTTGGCCAGATTTATTCAAAATCACTAAGTCGGACATGCCAATATACTTGAGTGAATAGTCCAATAATCATATTGTATGTAGGTATGTATGTATGAATGTATGTATGTGTATGTGTGTGAGTGTATGTGTGTATGTGTGTATGTATGCATTTTCCTTAGACATACAGCTGCCGTATTCAGAAGGTACCTTCAATCTACAAAAAAATCACAGTCAAAATATATAAATATATTCCTGTGGGAAATAATAAATGTCTTGAACCCAAACTTAGTTTCCTTTTAAATTAGGCACAACTTTAGCCCAGCCCAAAAATAATTATAAAATATCATTCATCAGATCATAACAATTTTTCACTGTAACTTATGAGCGGAATCATCATATATTACAAGCGCGTTGATGTCTAACACAGCGCCTAATGTCACAGACGATACCCACAAAATTTACGTGATGGATGGTACTGCCACATACAGCGTTTTATTAACAAGACACTACATTAAATTTATATACATAATTTCATATATAAAAAACGCCTATAATCTTTCTTTTAAATATAGCTCGCAGGTCTCATAGCCCAAAGCGTTTGGGAAGTGCTCTATTTTCATTTATTTTCTACTATTTTATTTTATATATTACTTCACCAACAAAATACGCGCAAATACATTAAAAAGATAAACGTTTATCAAATTGAACATGAAGTGTGGTACCTCAATTAAAGATGATGACTACATGGACAGAAAGCAAGAAAGATTTTAATATATAATTTTTTTAACAAATTTAAAGATTTACACAAAAAACAGTTATTTAAACAGTTACAAGAGCGATTAAAAATACCAAATTTTAAAAAGATAATAAGAAAATAATTACTAATATTGACGTGGAACCAATCAAAGGCATGTGTTTATATTTATTTATGCTGTAGCTAAACATGTCCACATCTCTGTTTTTGCCAATAGAACAATAAGTCGTTATAATTATATTTACTGGTGAATTATGTCCCAGGTTGGAATTGGACGTGTTTACCGGAATTAAAGAGATTTCATGTTAAATAAAAAAAAACTATTTAAAACGCGAATGTAGAAATACATGTGAACCTAAACATCTCAATGGTTTTCTACACATATAAATATATAAAGATACATATAACCTTAATACATGTAAATATATTATTACACATACATATATATATAATATGATTATAGGTGATTAAGACCACAGACATACATTTTATTGACAATCGGTCAACAAGTACTTTTTTGCCGACTTTTAAAAATCTGTAATGAGGTAGAGTTACGGATTTCGGGAGGAAGGGAGTTCCACAGCCTATCAGAAGTGATGGTGAAAGAGCTGGTATACACTTGAGTATGACTGTAGGGAAATTTTAGTACGGTTTCATAGCGGGAACGTAAGTTACGGTGATTATTAGACGCAAGAAAACTGAAACCTTCCTTGAGGTATAAAGGTGTGTTAGGTAGATATAAGATACGATACAGAAGAGTAAGTACGTGAAAATTTCTCCGATATCTAATCGGAAGCCACCTAAGTTGCATACGATATTGCGATACGTGATAACATTCATCATATCTAATTCTAAGAATAAGAATAATCTCATCTAACTGTTATATCTAATTCTCAAACATGCTTCGAAATTTGGGCATTTTTTGGACAACCTTCTTCGAGGTAAATCGAACTTGCCGTACTAGTCGAGCTGCGACCGGCAATAGTTGTGTGAACATCCATGTCTGTCGTGTTTAGCGGCCAAATAAATTACTATACAAAATCGTATTTGGCGTGTAATTTAAAAATGGAACGATCTCCTCTAATCCGCAACATGGCGACCGAAGAGGGTAACTCATCAAAGGTTTAATTTAAATTTCGAACTGGCTTGCAGACAGAAAGCTGTTTAGTGAAAATAAAAAAATACTTTGGCGCGTAAAAACTATTGTTATTAGTTGTTCGTCAACTTCGTCATTGGTGTTAAATACTTTCTCAAATAAAAGTTTTGAATTGTACTACTTAGTTTAATCTCCGCGCATTATTTGAGACAAGTACTATACAAGCCTTGGCCGCAACTAGGCATTGATGGGCTTACGTATGTGTGCCTCGGCTTCGCCTCGTCCCACATTCACACGTTCGTCCATCAATGCCCCGCTTGCCGGCCGCTGCAGTTATGTACTATTATATATTAATTCGTGAATCGAAAACTATCGGTAACGTTTTTGATTGGCCAACTTTCCTTTTTTGACATTACTGACACGCCCACCATTGCCAAACGATTTACACACACATGTAAACATTTTACTATAAGAATGTAAAAAGCGTAGTCATGGTTACCGTATGATAATAGGCTTACACTTTGATATGGACACAACCGAAATCAAACAGACGAATCTCCCAGGGGGGTCAGCAGGGGGTAATTAGAACTTTGCACGAAATTTTGAAATACGGTCATATATACGTTATCCAAATTTAAATACAAAGCTATGTTTTGAAGTGGCACCAGAGTTGAGAAAAGTCAAGCATTTATAAATCTATGATATAAATCGTCCACTTAAAATTATTAACAGCTAGCGGACCTTACAGACGTTGTCCTGCCTGAACGTATTACGTACTATTTATTGTATATTATGATCCTATAATATTATCCCCGTCTCCTTTTCCTTTCCAGTTCCCGTTTAGAACGCCTTCTATCAATTCCTCAAACGTCATTACAGCCAATACGTTTGAAATTATTTAATATGGTGTTTAAGTATTCCAAAATTTTCTAATTTTCCGCGCAATTCTCTTAACATTTTCTTTCATAAAAATCTTACGTTGACAAAAACATGTGAAATCGGTATAGTCGTTCACACGTGATGCCGTTACCAGGGGAAACAGGGATTCATTTAGTTATATACATATGTGTGTGTGTGTGTGTGTGTGTGTGTGTGTGTGTGTGTGTGTGTGTGTGTGTGTGTTGTTTGTGTGTGCGTTGTGTTTGAGTGTGTTGTGTGTGTGTGTGTGTGCCTGTGTGTAGATATTAAAGTATTAGTAGCGAATTCTGAGCAAGTGCCTTCAGTTAGAACAGTTGGCCTCGGTAGAAGCTTATAATCAGGTGAACTACTTTTTGCGCATTAAAAAAGTTAATATAAAGAACATTAATAGAAAGAAAATATTCCATTACCTTCAATAAATAATTTACGCGTTTTTCATTTTAAAATAAATTTTTAATATCAAAAATGTTCCCACTTTGGATTTTTTTTTAATATTTCATATTCGAAGTTGTCACGTGCAGTACGTGACCTAGATTTAACAGGTCAATAATTTTTGCTTTCTGATAAAAATTAGTTGAAGTAACAAACTTATCGGATGCTAATTCGTTTCGAATATGGTATAGCAGCCTGTCTGACCCACTGCTGGGCAAAGGTCTCTCACTTCTCGGTCCTACTTCCCTGCAAAGGCATCCAAATCCTCGCGTCACCTCTTCCTCGGCCTGCCAGGTCGTCGGTGACTATTGGTATGCATCCAGGAAGTCGCGATGTCAGCCCACCTTTGCGAGCCCATTGGAGCCACATGCCCGAATATTTACAAACAATTACATACCACATTATCCTTACTAATATCACAAATGAGAAAGAACCTCTGTCTGCGACGTTTTCACGCCTAAGCCACTGCACCAATTTTGTTGATATTTCCCTGTAAAGATAGACTGGACCTTGGAAAGGAACAGCTGGTTTTGGTCGTGAATGGTCGCAAGTCGTGGAGAAGTGTAAAAGGGGCAGATTCCAACCGCTACTACTTTTGTACGCTGCAGTAGATGGAACGCCGTGCGATACCCGTCACGCTCCTAAGGATGTAGTTCCGTTCCCCGCACCTGAACCTCGAAGGGCAGTGACTCCAGCTCCTGAAAGACCGGCGGCTGGATATGCCAGAAGAGCGGTTACTCCTGGTCCAGATAATGATAGTGACTACGTCAGCAGGAAGGCAGTTGAAAACATGTTAGAAGCTCAACAAGCGAGTCGAAGGGCACAGTTAGCCAGAAGTTTGAGTACAAGCTCCGCTTCAGATACTCAAGAGAGACCGAGAGCTCGTAGAGACTCGGGAAATTGGAGTGGTGATAGGAATAGTGCATCATCAGCTTCTTCTTCCACCGTTGAAAGTCCATATATGTACCCACGAGGACGAGGACCTGGCAGTATTCCTAGTAGTCCTACTCGAAAGGGAGAATTATCTAGTGGTGGATCGTGCGATGCTGGCTATGATTCTTACTCATTATCATCTACTGATAGCCTTCCATTACAGCAAGGTTTACGACACAATTTGCAATTAGCTCAAATTCCAGAGCTAACCACTCGAGGTGATTGTGAAGCCCTTTGTTTAGAGGCCGATAGATTATTAGAAAAGTCACGTCATGCTGAAGATGCGGCAGATTATGAAACTGCTCTTGTACTTTGTGATGCTGCAGCTGCCAAAGCGCGAGCGGCAATGGATGCACCGTACAATAACCCACACACGATGACCTTTGCTCGAATGAAGCATAATACGTGTGTAATGCGGGCACGTAGCCTTCAACGCCGTATGGCAGGCATGAACAGGTTTACTGAAATTCCACAATCAGCTGCTGTGAGAAATACTAAAGGTGGTCTTGAGAGTTCTCCGACTACTATTGAGATATATGCAACATTACCTAAAAAGAAAGGCTCTTCTAAAAAATCGCCAAAGAACATAGAGGACGATATAGATAATCCACCAAGAGAACGTCCACCGCGACACAAGTCGCGAGAAGAGGAGAAAGTTAGAGAGAAACGGTCAAGAAGTGAAGATCGAAGTCGTGCTCGAAAAGAAATAACCGTAGCTCCAGAAAAGAAAGAAGAAACCACAGAAGATAAAAAGGCAAACAAAAAGCAACACAAAATTCGTAGAAAATTATTAATGGGCGGTTTAATCAGAAGAAAAAATCGTTCTATGCCAGATCTAACTGAAGGTGCTGATGCTAATAACGAAACTAAATGTAAAGAAACACGGGTTTCATCTGTAGATGATGCGGATGTTGGAAGGAGGAAAAATGATGATAAGACTAATTTGAGTGGCTATTTATCGGAAGGCCATTTAGAATATTCAGCCGCGGGTGGTACAAATCCTAACTTAGAACGAAGCAAACTTATGAGAAAAAGTTTTCATGGAAGCGCTGGGAAGATATTGACTGCAGCAAAAGTACCGCCTCCGCCGCCACTGCGAACGACTTCTCAACTTAGCGGGACTAAGTTTGAACCAGAAGTAATTGAGCACGGTGTACATTCACGACCGCAACAACCTTTACCAACGCAAACTCAAAATGAGTATTATGCTCAAGACAACGAAGAGGATGGTGGATTTTCCGAACAATATGGTGAAGAACCGCAGTCATTGCCATTCTTGCCATCTTATGATGACAATCCAATAAATCACTATAATAGTAATAGATTAGATGATTCCCCAGATACCTCTCAAATCTTCCACACAGTGGTGACTACAGCTATGATTCATCAAGAACAGAGTCCTATTAAAAGGGATAATATGCTTAACATAGCGCCATCACAAAATAACATTCAAAATCTCAGTAACGTATTCGATAACGGAGTTGATGTTGTGGATTGCGTAATTCCTAGCCGAAGATCTCCGCCAATGTTTGAACTGCCACCATATCCGAGTCCAATGAACTCTGTGAATCATTCAAGGCAACCTAGCGAAGAATTTCCTCCTCCACCTCCACCTATAGACCTAACACCTTTACAAGATGAACTTTATAAAATACAGCAACAGCATATGTTCGAGGATATAAAGAATGTTATGAAGCAGGACAATAATGAATTAGAATTTGAGAAAAGTTCACTTTTAGCTCAATTACAAGAGAAAAGAAATCAAATTCTTAGAAATGAAGATTCAATAACTAAAGCTGATCAATTGGAAACGATAGGTACATCCGGCGATAATTGGCTGAAAGAATTGCAAGCAAAACAAGCTGCTTTGAGATTGAAACGGTCCGGTTCTATTGAGTGCCAACTTTCAAATAATAAAGAGAACTTTTCTCAAAATTTTGAAAATAGTAACAATGTTAGAAATATCGCTTCTAGGTTTCAAAATAATACACAAAATATGTGCATTGAAGCAGAAAGAGCTCATGTAGGATATGTAGGTATTGGTGGAAGTCGGGATGTCATAAACTGTTCTAATCAAACTAACAGTAGAATGTACAATAGACGGGCATCATCGTCATCTATCGATCCCAAGCAAATGGAAGACGAATACAATGATCAAAAGGGAGTTTATGGAGATCGCACAAAACCCAAGAAAAAGTCTGTATCGTTTTGTGATCAAGTTATTTTAGTCGCTACAGCTGAGGATCAAGAGGATGATAGTTACATACCTAACCCAATATTAGAAAGAGTGTTGAAATCGGCAATGAACAAACCGGAACTTACTACAGTGCCACTACAGACTGAAAAGCCAAGTCTTAAGAGAACAGATTCTTTTGATAGTCAGTGTTCAAGATCCACAATATCTACGTTATCCCAGTCATCGTTTGTGCCCAATGACGCTGGTATTGCTGACTATTATAAAGTACAAAATTCTTATCCGACTTATCAAATAGCACAAACAAGACCACAGCAACAGTACAATCCACAAAAATCAACTTCTATTCATGGAACCAACTCACCGGTCCTTCCGAATCAAAATGCAAGCCAAATCTATCAAGCGCTCCCAGCTAATTCCCAACAGACTAACAGTAATCCTATACCTTATAATCAACCACCACCAGCATTTGTGAATCAAAACAACTCAAGCCCACCGAATTTTAACCAGAACCCTGCAAACAGACTGACACCTACATCACATAACGCTCCATATATTAATAAACACGTTTCAAACCTTCAACGAATAGTACCAAACAGCTACACTCATCCTTCTAATCAGTTGACTCCAGCTAATCAAAGTCAAAACAGCAATTACTCTCATAGACCTCCGCAGCACCCCACGTCGACTCTTCCAGGAAACAATTATGGAACAAATCGTCAGCTCAATCAAAATGTCACTAATAATTCGCCTTACCAAAGTGTGCCTGCCAATTCACCTGCTTATCAGAGCTACCACAACCCACCGACAAGTTACGCTAACTCTGATTATTCTAGTCGATATTCCCAAGTGAATAGTACAAATCATTATAACAACAGCCACTCGGCTTATCAGCGAGTTCCACCTCCCCACGGAGACATAGCCGTTGACAATTACAACAACAATTACCAGAAAATTCCTAACAACTTTTACCTCGATAATAACGGGAACAATCAAGCCCGAGTAGCCGACGCCAGGCATTACCCGAACGTGCAACAGCAACGCTCCCCCATGTACACCCAATCTATTAATTCAGAAAATATTTCCAATGCTGAGCAGTATCAATATGCCCAAAACGGTTACAACCCGTACCAACATTTACCGCCACCGGTGCAAATGCAGAAGAAGTCTGTGTCGTTCGAGCCAGGGACCAAGGGGGGAACAGATTCTCCTGTACCACCACAACTCACTGCCAATTATTCTAGTGAGAACCAGACGACACAACAGCTGTCTGGTCAAAAAATGCCTTGCAATTTATGTCGCAAGAAGACCGTTAACCCTCCGGCTATATACTGTTCGGACTGCGACTACTACATGTCAAGGTTCAAACCTCGATCATAGCATTAATCTAGTTAAGTTATATGCCTTCCTACCGAAATCTGAAATATAAGTTTTCAGAATGTTAATCGTTAAGGTTAGAGTACAGCAGCTATTTAATAACGTGTAAATTATAATACTGATATGAAGATAAGTACGACTGATCTCATTTGAGAATATAATTTTTGTAAAATCATTTTTTATTGACTAAATATAGTTTTCCTCTGCTTGGTATATCATTATCATTAGTACCAAGTATATTTAGTAATTTTAAGTAAAGTTTAAAACATCCTTCGTTAATCTAAAACTTAAATACATTTTTATGAAACAAATGTGTCTTTTATTTTACATCCCACCACAGTCCATACTATAGAAAAACATAGTGACTTGAGTTTTTATATATTTATTCAAGAATTCAAAACGTAAATACTCCAACAGCATGATAATTTCGCCGAAAGTCAAATGGTATAGGAAAAATAGACGAAAATATTAAAAATTTTATAAAAAATACTTTTCTCTTAAATGATGTATTAATGAATTTATTTTAATGAAACATTGTTTACAAAAATTATCTATTTTTCCCATTTATTCACATTTACTTAGAAATACATTTTTTTGTCACGGTGCTGATCGTGGTGTGACGCGAACCCAGAACGAGGGCAAGGTACTAATAATGCCTGGTACCCTCTTCATTTTCTTTTTCAACGGCTTGCCATCAACGGTTGATACTCGAAATGTCTGCATAAACGCTGCGAATACTTGGAACATTGTCTGTCGAGCGTAAGTTTCTCCTGGGCAGAGTCTCTTGCCTAGAAAATTTAAAGAACAAGTTACATAATTATATATACCATATAAGTAATAGTACATTGTTGCCGAGGTGCAGAAAAGGACCAATTACCGAATGACTTCAGTTGAAAAATACGGTCCAGGCACTTATTGTTTCTGCCGAGACGTACATTTCTCAAAAAAATGCAAGGAAATAAATCAAAATTCTATAGTAAAAATTAATTATAATTTACTTAATATTAAATGTTATATTATGTTTGTTCGGTTTTCATAAGGCAAAGGTCACACTGCATACTTTTAATAGTAAAACGAACATTATTATTTTTACTATATTTTTTATATTACCTATAGGCTATAAGTATGGTGAAATAGTGCCGCCATTTTCTGAATTAATTTCTTTGTAGATGAGTTGTGCCTGCTGTTCAATTTTAAAATACGACAATACTGAAATTTCATACAATATTGTAGGCGCATTTAAAGTTCGAAATTTGATAAAAGCGACGATAATGAAATTTTATATAACTTTGCAGGCGCGTATTTTTTTCTTACATTTGAGTATCCGTAAATGGCACACTTGGCGTATTCTTCTTTTTTTTTTTTTTTTTTTTTATATAACAAGGGGCAAACGAGCAGGCGGTTCACCTAAGTGACTACCGACGCCCATTTTAAAAGTTTAAAAGATCGTACAGAAAAATGAAACAGAGCCAATTTTATACTATGTAAAGTCCACAACCTTGCGATCCTCTAGAAACTTCTTACCACGCACAATTGCTCTGTGGAATCTGTTACCAACCTCGGTATTTCCGAAACGATATGACTATAAAGAAAAGAGCATACTCATTCCTCAAAGGCCGGCAACGCTTCTGTGGGCCCTTTGGTGTTGCAGTTGTCCATGGGCGTCGATAATCACTCTAATGAATGCCAATTGCCTCTTTGTCCCTTGTTATATTAAAAAAAACTACCAAAAACCCAATATTTCAACCGCGGTGAATTCAAAGATTTTTCCAATCTCGATGATGTTTTCATTCTTCGTAAAGATCTATAATTTTTTTTTCTTAAGAACCTAAGGCTTCATAGAATATTTTAAAAATTACTTAACATACGGAATTTTGCTCAGTATATAATTCCATTTCATACAAATTCCAACAAAGTATTCGCGAACGTAAATGTTCTGTGGTAAAAAAGGATTTGCGCTTGAAGGCAATGGTGAGCTTAAAATGCTACCATATTAAAAGGACACTCGTGAACAAAATGCATTTACATATGTTTAAAAAAAATTATACAATTTCATGTAAAGAGAATGGTATTTATAGGTAACCGTAAGATACATCCACACTTCGAAATTTGATCAGCCGTTTTGGAGATTACCCGAAACCCGTAGCAAACAGACTGTCAAACAAAAATGTTTTTGTATCATTTTTTGTCATAGACGATATTTTAGTAGACGTATTTAATTTGAAGAGATCAAAACCAAGAGACACCACAACATTATTTATTTATATATAGAAGTTATATGTATTAACTAGCTTCCGCACCCCATAATTTCGTACGCGTGATGTCAGTCATTATGTTAAATTTTGAGGTTTTTTATTTTTTTGTGCGGAACCATATTTTTTCTAATACTAAAGTAGCCTATGTTACTTACTCCTTGCAATATAAGCTATCCGCCAGTGAAAGTTCTGTCAAAATCGGTCCAGCCGTTTCGGTGACTACCAGTGACAAACAGACAGACAAAAAAGTAACTTCAGTTTTATTATAGATATCATATATAGTCACAAGCAATTAGTAAAAGAAATGATAATTTCGTCGTTACAATAAGAAACTCAATTTTGTGTATAGATTATTCATATAATTATGGTAATAATGATATTTGTCAACGAGGAGGTCGTGGCCTAATCAGTGGTCGGCATTTGAGGCGATCGCTAAGTTAAGTTGTTCTGTCTGCGACCGGGTGATAGATGGGTGACGCATTCGTTTCGTAAGTTAAGAAAAGTAAGTAAACCTATCGAGAATGTTCCTGTTAGGCCCTCCGAAGATGTTTATGCACAGTTAATGTTATGAAATAATATTTGTTAATTTCAATAAGCAGAATGCATATTCATGTAACATTTGAAAACAATAATAGAATAAGTTGTAAAGTATAATTTACTCGATTTTATAAGACGTAGGTTATTTAGGATATGAACATCTCTTAAGCATCACCCTGAAAAAAATACTTTCATTTAAATCTGCAGCACTATAGGGAACTATTCTCATTCGAAACCCGAATACGGTTCATAGAAAATACGTACCGACGGTATTGTATAAACATTGACAACAATACATTGAGTAAATGCGGTTAACAAGATCTGCACAACTTTCTATGCAAAAGAAACCTTATCACAGTCATAATAAGCTCTATGTATAGAATCTATTGAAGAGAGGGAATATTGTATAAAAGTCGAGTTACGTGCCAGTAACGAGAAATCCTCGCGAAGAATACAATAACTTCAGGTAAATAATAGACAGAAAGATCTGAGTAAGAGGATCTTGTATCTTAACAAGAATTAGGTAGAATATATTATATACATTTGATTTTTTATATGAGAAGGGGCAAACGTGTCTACATTACTCCGGATAATATTGTTGTTCTTATGGAAGTTTTACTTCCAGCGGATGGATCTTCTTATGTCTGTCCGATAGGCGATCGGATACACTATGGGTATGTGAACCCGAAGAACCCTAGCTCACTCCCTCTATACCGTTCGTGACAGTAGTATCCGCATCCTTTATCTCTTCCCATCTACCTTTATATCCTTTTACTCCATCCCTTTCCCTTCTAATTAGAGGTAGCGCCACGCTTTTGGCCGAATTGGGCCATTGCGTCCGGGTACCGGTACATCTTTCTCACATGAGAACGGCGTGTAGTGGCGGCGATGCTGTCAAGTGATTGTATTGTTGTCGCGTTTCGTTCGATTTGTGAGACTTCCCGGTAGCCTAAACTTGTCATTCAAGGCCGACAACGCATCTGCTAGTCTCCTAGTTGTGCAGATGTCCATGGCTGGCGGTAGTGCTCCGGTCTAAATTGATAAGACTATAAATAAATACAAAATTTAAATATCGGATTTCTGCACTAGAACCATTGTTACGGAAATTCAAGTCATGTCAACCGAAATACAGTGTAAGCATTCGTGCTAACAATTTACAAAACAAACAAACGTTATTGCAGATACTATAAGAGCCGTAGCTTACTACAAGAACAAATAAGTCAACATAGAATTGGCACTCCGAATGCAGCAAACATTTACATAAAATATGACAATCGTTATATTAAATTTAGTAATACAAAACCTCGTACATGCGTCGGTTTTGTAACAAAGGCGTGACAAATTAACAGTCGTGGTGAGTTATTACGACCCTCTTTTGAAGGTTTGAATTCATTACGCAGTATCAAGTTGTGGGGTTCTGCCTTAAGATTGATCTATTAATTGAATGCTTTGTGCTTAAGCAATGCCAGCATTCTTGTTATTTAGGGTTCCGTATTCCTACGCGGAACTCTCATAGTTTCGATCAGTCCTTTGTCCGTCTGTCCACCCGTAAGGTGGTCACCCCTGTTTTCCAGGGAATCAGATGTAGTAGAAGATTGAAATTTTCTGTGTTGATAGAACATGCTAAATTCTCATTAGGAAAATTGTTTTGAGGGAAATCAAACAAAAATTTTGGCCGTTATTTGACAAATACCCTTATCACGAATCTGATGAGATAGAGGGGAACTCTTCTATATAAATCGTCTTGTGTCTTGGACAATTTTTGAGAAGCAAAGTCAAACAGTAGGCAGTTGCCCTCTGTAACTATCGACATTGCCCCCTCCAGAAGCTTCGCAGATGCGTTGCTGGCCTTTGATAAATGAGCATGCCTTTTTGATTCGAAAACAGCAGTGCTGGTAACTCATTTTAAAAAGATGCCGTGCGAGGCAGGAAATAACTTCATTGAATAAAAGCGAACAATTTTCCATTAATTCATTCCACAAAAAATATGTGTAAAATTTCTGCCGTGTCACTGGATACGGGGCAATTGTACGCTCCATAAAATAAATTCCAAGAGGAATCGCTTTTCTGTCTCCAAATAAGGAAAGTAAGACAAAATGATAGATAATCCCTAATCGTGACGATGGGTCCAGATGCCCCATAATAAACCCTCTCGTCGTTCGTGAAATCAGTCAGGTTTGAAGTATTGCAAATCTTTTGAATGCTCAACAGCTCAAATTTCTAAAGGGTCCTGTTCAACCTTTGAACCCAATTGGCTATGGATGGATGAATATGGATGATTGTCATTATATACAAGCTTTTACCGGCTACTTCTTCCGCTTTATCTTCTAATGACAGAGACAAAATGGCTAAATCTTTTTTTTCTATAAGCACCATAACTACATTAGTAAGATAATTTTGTTTCAACCTTACAAGTAGACGCTTTAATTTCTTTAATTCTTTTGTTATATAAATAATAATAAATATATAGGACTATAGGACACACGGACGTCTGTTCCTAAGGTAGACAACTTAATGCCTGTGTTATAGGTAACAGCCGCCTGTTATACACAAATGCCCCACAGCCACATCCTCTACAATCTAAGCGGACCCTGGTATTTAACCGGGATAACGCTAGGAAGAAGAAGATTATCCTATAATATTATTCCCGTTTTCGTTCCCTTTCCCTGTTATAAGTGTATCTCTTTAATAATGACCTCCTGAAAATACAAACACAAAACAAAAAACAATTTGAGTAATCGGTCTAGCCGTTCACGTCGGTTATGCTGTGAAATTGGGTTTCGTTTTTATATATATAGAAATAATTTTAAATTGACCAATACATAATACATACTTATGTAGGTAATAAACTCAGACTCTCTGGGGAAAAGCACGGCACTCTATTGCTATAATAGGAGATAAAGTCAAGCATTTATAAATTGTTAACATTGTTATAAAAGTTGTTGTCAAGTCAAATTTGAAAACATCTTAATGATAATTGCACACAAAATCTACTGTACCTGAAGCATCCTAGATATATTGGATATAATGGTTAACCTAATCGTTCTGTAAAAGGGAATTCGAGTATATGCAATATGCCTCTCTGTTGCTCTGATATTGATTTTATCTTCCAGCTACTTCCCTTGCCGAGCCCAAAATAGCCGGTATTTCATTTCATATTGTAATGGCGAATATGAGCTTTACAACGTACTTTTATAATCCGGTAGAAATAAGGAATTTAGATTAGAAGGTATTCTATTCGTGACATCTATAACATGAAAGGCATTGCAAATCTACTTTTCTTCTAAAAAAGCTTTAATTTTACATTAATTACTACATAACCGATCAGAAAGGACGCCTTTCCTGCTTAGAACCAAAACAGGGCAGATGTTGTATTAAATTTGATTACTGCACTGTTTTTTAATTTCAAATAAATTTACCACAGAGGTTTAATTGAGTTTCATACAATTTTTTTTTATTTTTTTATTTTTAAAAATATGCTTTCGACGATAAAGATACAAATAAAAATCGACCAAACAGATTCGAAAAAACAAATGGCGCGCATTGTATACCATTGTAAAACTTTAATACCACATATTTAGCAAGAAAAGTTTAATAAATAGAAATAGACATGAATGTAGGTGAAAGAAAAGCAGATAACGCACCTTGCTTAAGTGAATAATATAATGTATTTGTAGTTGTAATTGCATTCTCGCATTCTCTCGGGCACTAACATAGCGCTCTTGCAATAACGACTCACTTTCCGCTCGGCACGATAATCTACTAGGAACTATGCGATTTTCCTTCCAGTATTTAACAGTCTTTACTTATGATTCTTGGAAATCTTAAGCCTCATTTGTTTAATTTCTGATAATAAACAGGAGTGATCACTATAAAGAGCGCGCTCCTAAACCTACATCTGGGTCACAAGTCCCGGGCACTGCTATGGTTCCTTCCTGTGCAACGCGATGGACCCGGCACCCGCATGGTGAATCCATGGAATGCTAAGAAATTCGTCTCGCCTCTCGTCAATAATTAGGTTCGAATTTATTTGTTTCTAATTTAAAAGTTTAAAAATAATTCAATATTTTGCTACGCCCAGAAATGGGTACATGTGTGTATGGTTTGCATGATGCAAATTAATAATAAATGAACATATCTTTGTGAATGTATGAGGTTTACTCCGGCGTCTCCGAATCAAAAAATCGTATATAACAAGAAGACGACATGCAATTTTTTCAAAGTTCAGCAATGAATCAGCGTGACTTCAGAAAGTGCACGTTTCCATGAGCATCGCCAATAAGTCGGGTGAACCTACTCTTCGTCCTTCTTCGCGTGTTCTCCACTATTGAAAGTTGGTCATCATATCGAACGATCCACCCTTTTTGCCCAAACGAAATAGTTGGGCGACTTTGGATATTCCGGTCTATTCCCGGAGGTTCCTAAGCTACGACTTCCTTTGTCTACCGACGCCACGCTTTCACTCAATTTTACCCACGATGAGGACTTGAAGGAGGCAGGTCATATCTGAGCATATGACCCAGATAACTAATCTTTTTGCGTTTTACGGACAAAATTAAGGTCTTTTTTACAGTTATGCAACTCGATTCTTGCTCAGCATTTGAACCCAGCTTATTCACAGCATTCTTCGGTATAATTCACTCTTTCTCCATTTATTATAAATGAAAACATATTAGAAGTAGAGTCTCTTAAGAAGAGAAGTAGAGACTTGCGATTAAAAGCGTAGTTTAGTAACATTACGTAGAGCTTAACCGATAAAGGTCTTATTGGATCCAGTTTTAAGCTCACTAAGTTAGTTAAGTTAGAACTTGCACAAGTACTGAGAAAGGTTCAATACTGAGGATATCTAGTTAATTTCAACTATCTGCTAAGTAGAGATCTGGAGACTAACTTTACACTGATTTTACAATTTTGAGCTCATTAGTCTCCTAAAAAAAGATATGTATGAAAGCTTTAACGTTTGATTCATACAAGAGGTGTCAATATTTGACTGAGCTACTAGTTCTTTTAACATCGATTCTTGTCTTTAAGTCATTTGAGTCTTTCAAGGTAACGTTAAAAATGTAGAGTTCAGTCTTTAAAAAGTAATATGTATTTTAAATAGCTCAACTGAGTATCTTTTCATCATATATATATATATATATATATATATATACTCCTATTTATTATACCATTTATGTAAGTTTTCCTCATATTATCTTGCACTATCCATTTAGTATATTATAAAAATGCCTTTCGACAAAGGTTGTCTGTTAAGAGATTGCTTTGGCAATAAGACCGCCTTTGTACGCGTATTTATAGTTTTAAAGTTAAGTTTGTTATTTATATTTTGTTAACTGTATTACCTGTTTGCAATAAAAATTTTATCTATCTATCTCATAGCTAAGTGTCTAAATCAATCCAAAATGTATTACTCATATTTTGGTCTTCAGTTGAATATAACTTTTGGACTGCCCTCAGCCCTGCCTTCCGATCAGTGGGTTGTGGGTTCGATTCCCGCCTCGAGTCTGGGTGTATTATCTACATATATACACATTTTTATATATTTCTACAAAAAAAATTGCCTATAACAGGCGTCCGTTACCTAAACCACAAGCATTAAGTTGTCTACCTCAGGAGCAGATATCCGTGTGTTATATATTTTTTATTATTTATTTAAGTTTAACACTACTCTGTGACCCTTGATCATGAAATAGATTATATAATTTTTTAAATCTACGGCAACATATTTTTGATTGTTGGTTTTATCATTAACAATTAACGAGTTTGTTAAATCGATTGTCCAATATTTGATTTTCAAGGTATTATGCAGTATTATTCAACCGTTAATATGTTCTACTTTTATATATACTTTTTAGAGACAGGGGTGAGTGGCACAAAAGAAGGAAGGCCTATACCCACCAGTAATAATGAGAATGACGATATATTCTAGTAATTTTTGTGCTCAGTTTCATGTCGTGTGAGCTAAACACCTTTTTACCACCAAATGCTGCTACTGTAGTACCGATCCTGCTGGTAATCTCAGCGTTTAGGTCACCTTTCGATGTTATGGTGCTCCCGAGGTAATTGAAGTGTATTTGTAGGTGGTCACCTGCGGGCTCATACCCGAAACTGTGACGAGTAATATATTTCCAAAAAAAAAAACACTTAGTTTGAAGCACTCCTAATTGGTCACCTTAGCCGAAACTGACAAGGGAGTCTATATACGTTCTAGAAATTATTATCTAGAGAACTAGATAATATACAGATTTCTATTGCAACGAGAAGAGTCTCGTTACAATTGATAACTGTATATTTTGATAGTGAGAGCTTATATTTTCAAAGCCCATTCTATTCGATCTGACAGCAATCGTTTCATTTTAATTGCAGCTCAAACGGCAAATGCTTCAAGCGGAAATCGCCTTCAACATCCAGCAGACGGACGCGCTGACCCGTTCGCTTTCACCCGCCGCGCCGCAGCCCCCGCACCCGCCAAATAGAATCCTCACATGACCATACTAAGTGTAATTTTAATATAAATTATATCATCTTTCTTGCAGAATACTACGTCTAAGAAGAAAATATTAAAATGAAGGTAAATCAATTTAATTTTACTAATGAGTAATTATTAAAATATCTATTTAAATTATAAACGTCGTACTTTGTTAATGAAATGGATAAATTCATATAATATAATTAACTCAAAAATTGTTACCATCTTTTTTTGAAAAAAATATTAGGAATACTTTTAGGTGTGTCTAATATCCCCTTTACCCCTCCTACTAAGCTAAAATTAAAAGCTTATTTTAGGACCGGGTACCTTGCGGATTTCAGCCCATACCTTATACCGTTGAGCTATTGAGACTCAACAAAAGATCATATCATCACTTTACACTGGATGAGATTTGATGAGAGAAAAATATATAATTAATTGTTTGTTTCAGTGTCTGTTCGTGTGTGCTGTGTTGGTAATCTCTGCGCTAGCTGAGCCACCAGTTGATAATAGGTATGATTAATTTTGATCAAATTTAATAAAAAAATTAATGAATCAACACTTTTTCTAGGGTCAATTTATTAATTACGTAAATTATATAATATTACCAGCTGTACCCCGCGACTTAGTCCGCGTGGATCACTTTTATCACTTAGGGGTTTAAAAAAATGGTTTTGGATAAGGATCAATATCATGTTTATAAAAACACCTTCGCAAATAATGCATTATATTAGAACAAATTTGGTTAGCATAAAAAAGTTCTAGGAAGCTAACCTTAAAAGATAGACATATGCTTTCTCGGACTTTTATTTAGAACTTTTCAAGGTGTCAATGCCGTTATACATGATTTTTGCGAAAATTTAACCGTTCACGCAGCGTTCGCAGCGGAAGCTCTCAAAAGGGGGAAAAACCCCCGATTTTGAAACATTCTTCATTGGTGCTCCTCTCCTATTAGTCTTAGCGTGATAATATGTAATCTATAGCCTTCCTCGATAAACGGGCTGTCTAACGTTGAAATAATTTTTCAAATCAGATCAGTATTTCCGTAGATTAGCGCCTTCAAACAAACAAACAAACTGTTCAGCCTTATACATAATATGTTCGTATGGACTATAAGATGATTTATTTTGTATGTGTTTGTGTATACATGTAATAAAATGTTTCATAAGTTCCTAACGATAACAAGTTATCAAACTTTTGGAAATCGTAAATTGCTCTGTTAAAGTTTCTCATGAGTGCGTGACTTCTGAGCTTTCAAAACTTTATCACGTTATATAGAAATCAAATGTATCTTTTGTTTTATAACAAATGGCTGCCACAAAGACGAACCGGAATTTGTATAAGGGACTTGAGGAACGATAGAAATGAAGAGTGAAATCTCAATAAATTAGAACATAGTATTATGAAATGGCACGGGCATTAGCCTGTGGTGCAAATCGCAGTTATAAAAAAAAAATCGAACGAAATTATTACAGGCTCTTCTTAATTTTTTAATCTTTGTCAGTTACATACGAGATCACGCGTATCTAGGTCTGTTATCTATGGTAATTAGATTAGGTATCGATTAAATAACAGTCTCGTTTCGACCACCGACCGACACCAGCTGACGCGACATTTTGTTGACAGAATTCGATTTTAATACATTATTTATAAGCCATTACTTTAATTGCACGTAAAACTAGCTTTGATATTGATCGGATTTTTGTTTTATTAATATTTTAAAATGGTCTTCTTGTGAATGTTCATATTTCGTGCCGAATATGCATTTAGGGTTTTCAAATATCAAAAAATATATAATATACACACTGCCAATATTAGCAGAACATAAAAAAGAAAAGTATATAACAGGTAGTTTTATTATTCAATAATAATTAAACATGAAATAACAATTAAATTAACACGGCTGGCCCGTTGGCGCAGTGACCTTGCCTTCTGCTCCGAGGGTCGCTTGGTTCGATCCCCACCTCGAGTCTGGGTGTATTATCCATATGTATAGGCGGCTGTTACCTATAACACAGGCATTAAGTTGTCTACCTTAGGAACAGACGTCCGTATGTCCTATATATATTTATTTATATATATTTATAAATTTATATCAAAATATTAACATGTTTCTAAATTAATTTGCAACTATAATACTATTTGATATTAAGTGTGGTACTTAAAGTTTAATGAAAAAAAAACTAAACTATACAAAATGCATTGTTCTTAAACTTCGTAATGATAGAGAAACAGTTGTCAATTTTAGATATTGTGACGGTTTCGTTTATTAAATATTTGTTTAATATGGAGAATCTGTTAAATAGATATTTACAATAATGCTTGTAAAATTCAAAAAGGTGTTGTTAGAAATTCGATACAGAAATAAAGAGTCATTAGATGGCTCTTAATTAAAAAAATACCTATCATCTTTTACTAGTTCTTACCCGCTACTTCGTCCGCGTAAAATTAGGTGAAAAATTTCAGCTTTATAATAGGTATATAGCCTATAACCTTCCTCGCTAAATAGGCTATCTAACACTGAAAGAATTTTTTAAATTTGACTAGTAGATGCTGAGATTAACGTGTTCAAGTAAATAAACGAAATCTTCAGCTTTATATAGAAGTATAGATTTTAAACATATTCTGTGAATCGTCCAAAATATAACGATAAATGTCAAGCAGGTAGCAGAAAATTCTGCCATCTGCGAAGCATTCTGGCATGCGCTGCAAAAACCGTTAGAGTTACACGTATATAGAGTGTATGAAGGAAATGTATATCTTAAACAGGGCTACAAAAAAGCCCGCAAGCATATCTATCTTTCACGTTAACCCAACGTGCTGGACATCGTTTGCCGGCTCCGCTAGTAGATTATAAAAGGAAAATCTTTTTTGGAAATTTTTCGTATTTTCAATTATTATAAATAAAATTAGATGTGAAGTCGGGGGCGTAAGCTAGTGAAACATAATACCAAGGGACTGTAAGGCCTTAATTCCAGAGTGTACCCACTAGATGCGGCAGTCGTGTGAATCGCACCTCCAACGTGAGCGCCGATGGCACTGAAGTACCGCTACCGATTATTTTGCTAAATGACTGTGTATGGTACCTGCAGGTTTACGCGGAACCACGTATGATGACCTCGCTCTTTCAGGGTTCCGTAGTCCCACAAGGAACACTTATGGTTCCACTATGACTGTCCGACTGTCTGCTCGCAAGATGGACCCCCTCCAAGGATGTCCAAGCTACATATCAAATTGAAATTTCCCATGTTGATAGGACATGCTAAAAACTCATTAGGAAAATTATTTTGAGAGAAATCGGACTGCAACTTTAGTAGTTATTTAACAAATAACTCGCGTAACAGATACGGAACCCTTCTATATAAGTGCGTCACGCTCGTAGCCACTTTCTTTCACACTTCACTTTGTTTCACACTATCTATAACCCCTTCGCCTGCGTGAATTATTTACATATAAAACCTTCCTTTGAATCACTGTGATGATGAAGACCATATTATTTTTTTGTTGTGGTGTCTGCTAGTGGCCCTAAACTAGATTTTTCGTAGTTTTCGTTTATCCTAGACAACAATCACATACAATAGTGACAATGTGTTATATGTATACAAATTTGATTTATGACAAAACGGTGATGACGAAAAAAATTCCCGACTAAGTTTGTTATGGGCTCTTCTCAGACCAGGACGCGATTAACATAGCTCTAAGTCGAATATATTATCACCAAGATATTACACATATGTTATATACACATAGTTATGCTGTACAAATGACTATCAAGAGAGTTTGTAAGAACAACCTAGAAGACTAAATAAATTTTTATTAGATTTCATAGGATTAGGTCAAAAGATAAAAGCTATATTAAATAAATTAAATAAAGTAAATATTCATTAAATGATATTAGAAAAGTTATGTCCAGTTTATTATAAAAACAGCGCTAATAAAAATTTACACTCTTTTAATAAGAAAATACGATTAATTACTTATTTAATTACATTTGAGGGGACCCACACCCACACACATTCGGACAGGTACACACACTGTCATCGTTAAGACTTTTTGCGTGACTGCGTATTCTGCGATTAATGAAACGCATCCAATGGATTTAATTCAAGTCCACGTTAAGGTGTTGGTACTCCAAACTGACAGTTAACATGTTCGACAGCCATTACACGTTCATTCGATCTCGATCTGAATATAATTCTCCATATTGTTTTTGTTTTATCAAAAATCTAATTGAATACAATTCAGAGCTTTGCCCTTAGTGGTCTCCAACATCATACTCAATTATAAATAAAAGTCCTTGCTTTTTAAACTCAATATCAAATTCGTCGTCACTACAGCGAATCCATCTTAAGGGACGGAGCACTTCCGACAAAAGCCGACGATCGACGAGATAATGCATAGAGGGGACAAAATTTAATGGAAACGTCATAGCCATTCGCGCCTTACAGCCTTCTTAGGGAAATCCATTGGAACACCCCTAATAGGCTTCAAATTCAAGCCTTAAACGGTTATAATTATGACTTGAACGGGTGGCATTGTTCGAAATTCAACTTGATGTTATATCTGCTAGTCGTTTGTTATTTTGATGAAAGCTTCTCCACACAATTGGCCTTATTGATCCGATTCTGGTTACAGTTTGTGCAACGCCTTTTTGTATTTCGGCAAAATTTCGATGTAATCTAAAATATAGAGTGCTTATAGGCAGCTGGCCCGTTGGCGCAGTGGGCAGTGACCTTGCCTTCTGCTTCGGGGGTCGTGGGTTCGATTCCCACCTCGAGTCTGGGTGTATTATCCATATGTATGTAATTACACATTTCTAAAAATGTATATATATATATATGTATATAACAGCTGTTACTTATAACACAGGCATTAAGTTGTCTACCTTAGGAACAGACGTCCGTGTGTCATATAGTGCTGTATATATTTATTTATTTATATTTTCAATCATGTCTTAAAAATAGATACTTTTTATCTTCTATCGATTGTCTTGTCGATTACCAGGGACCGCTTAAATTGTAGAGGAAGTGGCTGTGGAGCGAGTTAAGGTGACCGACTGCCATCTGATGTCAACCCTGGACTCCCACAATCTTTACAATAACGACTTATATCAGTGAGTATAATTAATCGATACCCGCTATTGTAGGCTAAAAGATGGCAGCACACATTGTTTTTAATGTTTTTAATTGATTTTACGCCTAGTATTTTCCTTTATTTTTTAGATGCATGTGAGAAAGAGGTACTGGTACCCGGACGCGCCGGCCCAATTCGGCTACAAGCGTGGCGCTACCTCTAATTAAAGCCAGCCAATACCTTTATTGTATATCAGATGCGGAACTCTTCTATATAAATCGAATATTGACAAGCTGTTGGCACTTTTTTTCACTTAAAGAAAATTATGAATAGCTTTTATTCTTGAACTAAGCTTACAAGCTAGTGATACGAGAGGGCGCGAAAGTAGGTCAAGGGGGGTCGGGTTCGAACTCAGCGCCTTACAGAGTTCAGTCCGTTCTATCACTTAGCTATAGAGGTGTACCGTTGAGTTATTCACAGGGCCTAGCACGAACATTCTCGATAGTTTTACTAACATTTACGTTTAACGAAACGCCAAATGAAAGTTCGTGATTCCATTTTACACGACTTACATGGCTGTAAATTCAAGTTCGGTTTCAAACGTAAACGTAAGTAAAACTATCGAAAATATTCGTGCTAGGCCCTCAGAACTTCATCAAATGACCGCGTATTTAACCAAATCTAAGGTCGTCGTAACTTACCATACTCAGTTCCCAGAGAATGAGTATGGCGGTACACCTGCGTGCAACAAAATAAGTACAAAACATAGGACCGGGTCCGCTCGTCAATCTGTCCGTCAGGAGTTCTGACAGCCTTAACCGGCGTCAGCGCTGGGACGAGCGATAAAAAATAACCACTAATACACCATAAACCACATTTTTTGGACGAGGAAAAATATTTGAGACTTAGAATAACTAACAAATGATTTGTTACAACCAACAATGTGTCCAAAATACTTTACAATATCATCTACGAATTCCAATTTAGTAGAGTTAGGACACAACGAGGTTTCTCGTTCGTAGTGTGAACAGTGTGCAGAAAACCATAACCAAACAACACCGTTTGCAAAGTGCTGATGTGAGTAGTCTTGCCAAAGCCGTTTGAGTCCGCCTTTTGACCCATTGTATATATTTACTAATTGTTACCAGAGACAGTCCGCGTAAAATTAGGTGAAAAATTTTAGCATGATGATACATAGTCTATAACCTTCCTCGATAGATAGGCTATCTAATACTAAAAGAATTTTTCAAATCGGACCAGTAATTCCTGAGATTAGCGCGTTCAATCAAACTATCTCTTCAGCTTTAAATATTAGTGTACATCAGAATGGTACCTCAGTGAGGGATAAAGACTTAGAGGAAGGCAGGTAAAAAGATGATAGGGCTCCATTCAGTCCGATGAATTTGTAGTTACAATTCCTACAAAATACACTAACAAGGGGAATCAATTAGTCTCTAAGCGAAGGGAACGAAGATAAAGGAGTGCCCTCAGATTTATAGACCCGTGACTCGGCTCCGTGACATATGCGCTCGAAGCGACCGAAAAATTTACATGTTACTTCCATGCGAAGACAGAATCTACTACGTAACTTAAAACCAAATATCGAAAATAATTTTGTATTTTTTTAACGAAATATATTAAAAATACATTGAGGAAACCTAATATACACGTTGCTAACCTTTAAGGACGTTACTTGAACCCAATTTTGACAAAAATAAGCACTTCTGTAGTCCGGTACCCATTCGTGGATTCACAATAATTGACTTCGGTGACATACACACATACAAAAGATTTATACTCACAAGATTTATACATATATGTATATAGAGTTTTGCGTTTTATTAATTTACACTTTTGCACTACTTTATAAACATTTCCTTGTTTCAAAATGAAGCGTAAAGCCTTAACATGACTTGAGCTTTTCATTCACAGCTAATGGAAGAACGTAAATTTCCTACCGCATTGCGTCATCGCATACGCCAGAACGAGAAATACCCGGCACAATGCAGTTTTATATTATTTTTTACCAACTTTCAAAACAGCCAAATATACTTTTTTCTCTTCCAGCTTTGATGCATAAAAACGTCTTTATCCAGTGCTTTATATGCGAATGAATACATTTGGTACCTACTCATTAGAAGACGAAATTTTTACTGGAATTCTGGCAGGTATACCTAGCAATACATATGCATATTTTAATGGATGAAAAATACCCTATATCTTTGCTATATCCCGTATCCTCAAAATGTATACGTATACATATATGTGTACGTAATATGGAAGCACCTATATAGAGCTTACAAGAGGATAGGTTGTATAGATGTTTACAGAAAAATAAAGTTAATTTTATTAAGGCACGTTTCTAACTTTTTTATAAATAATTCGAAACGCATTAGCTTATATGGCTACTGCGCCGGTTTAAGAATCCACTCGTAATATCACATTCGTGTTGCAATGGGCAGAACCAGTTTCAGCAGCAGTAACAATTCTTTCGCTACGTGAGTTCGCTATCTAATTCTACGGTGGATGTACTCTTACGTGTAATCTTGGCTTTAGGATTCTGCAGGTAAATGATAGATTCTAATTTCTGTATATGATGATTTATTTCTTTATTTTTAAACAGGTAGAGTTTTAGAACATTTTGTTTGCCTATGAACGACTTCTCTACCAGAAAGGTTGCATATAGGGTGACGAAAAGCACGAGACGTACAAAGATGAAATTTAGCAAGGGGATGGTTTCTAGATTTTTTTTAGTCTAGAAAAACGGATGACGACGACCGCAGTACAAACACTGAAAATCTTCATACAAACCAACTCACGCTAGCGAAGTTTCTACTTACGTTTACTATATTTAGACCTTCCGAATAATTGTCGGCGTGGCGCTACCGCCCCGGGCAATTCCAACTAGTCCGAACACGAAGATCTTCTTTTCCGGTGGTTGAGGATATCGACCTACGCTTCATTTCATTCCTCGCCGAAACCTTCCACCTTGGTGTGCCTTCCTACAGAACCCTTTAGGATTACTTTGTAGTGCGTCTGTCTGTCTGTCTGTTGGTCTACCATTTTTCTAAGGAATGCGTAGAGCTACAAAAATGAAATTCATATCAAATATTGAGGTCTAAAGTCCCTTGAAGCTGTGAAAAAATCAACTTTTCAAGTGTATGCAGTCAAAAGATATGACCGTTTATGTTACATTGTCCATTCTTACAGAGAACTCCCCGATGACTTAGGATCATGAAATTTGACAAAAAGCTATATCGTAAACTATAGGAAAAAAATCGAATACCGTAAATTTGTAGTTTCATTACAAAAAATAATTACGGTGACTTTGTCCAATCAAAAGAAATCCTATGAAAATTATAAATGTCAAAATAACCCGGTAAAGTATTAGGTGTTACGGAACCCTTAGTGCGCGAGTCTGACTCACACTTGCCCGGTTTATTTGTCATAACATTAATTATTTATTGCACTAAATGTTTAATGCAATAATCCCGTATATTCAATAGTAAGCAAGCCAAAGTTTGCGTAGGACTTTTGCGGGGTACACAAGTTTATTGTATATATGGCCGCGATTTCTTTTATGTCTATATAAATAAACATCCATCGTTGTTCGTCTGTCTCCCTAAAGCTCATAGACAGTTGAAACATTTTTGATTCTGTTTGCTTACTTTTATTCCCTATTTTCGAGAAGGTGTAAAAGAAAAGAAAGAAAGAAAGGAAATAACGTTCGTACGAGATCTTTTGACTTTTGTGTCATATAAAATTACTAGCTTTTACCCACGACTCCGTCCACATAAAATGACGTGAAAGAATAGATTCAATTTTTGCGTGATGTATAGCCTTCCTTGATAAATTGTCTATCTAAAACTGAAATAATTTTTCAAATCGGAGCAGTGGTTCCTGAGATTAGCGCGTTCAAGTAAAGTCTTCCGCTTTATGTACTAAAGTATAGCATAAAAGAACCATGTAAAACGTCAAGTGATGGTATTGTGCCGCGTTTCGTTCGGTTTGTGAGATTTCCCGATGGCCTAAACTCGTCATTAAGGCTGGCAACGCATCTGCTTGCCACCTCATGTGAGAAAGAGGTACTGGTACCCGGACGCGCCGGTCCAATTCGGCTACAAGCATGGCGCTACCTCTAATAAATGAAGTGTTTTTGTTAAATTTTGAGGGATTTTATAATTTTTATTATATTTTAGTTGCCTGTAATACTCTTCTGTAAAGCTGGGAATTTGGGGTTACAACAGATTACGTAGGAGGAATCGATCTATAGTTCCAACTTTTAACTTACTAAAAGGTATGATAATTTAATATTTTATTTATATCTCTGTATTATTGTGAAACAATCAATAAATCTAATTAAATAATGCTATATGTGCTTTATATTCAATTCTAAATATACATTGTGTGATTAAAATTATGACAAAAATGTTGAAAAACACTGTTATGTTTGTTCACCTTTTATTTCAAGACGAAACGAATAGAGTATATCAGTTTCCCATGTCAAAAGTAAATGGTAAGTGAAATAAAATGCCATGTTACTAAAAACACAAGGAGTAAGTTATATCAAAGATATTAACTGTATCACTTTATATCTCCCAATCCATTATTTGCGGACGCCATTATATCTCAAACAGCCCCGCCGGTATTATCACATTCCTCCATTAGATAACGTTTTATTGTTCTTTGGTTTTATGACAGTATTTTTCATTGATATTGTGGATAAATACTGTCCTATTTGCTACTAACGACCCGCTACGGTTTCGCACGAGTGAAATATACATACGCATGTTTATACACTAGCTGTGCCCGCGACTTTGTCCGCGTAACATTAAGTAAAAAAAATGATTCAATTTTAGCGTGATAATTCCTCGATAAGTGTGCTATATAACTGTGACAGACAGATGATACAGGAACGGTATGGCGGCGTCTTCGATCGTGGACGCCGTCGGACGGACTGACCCTGACTGGCACTAGCACGTAACATAGCGAGCGAGATAGGCACGTCTTGTTAGAAAGAGACGGCGATAGTGATATCTCGCTCGCGTAGACACCAAATGTTACTTGTGTAGGGTGCGTACTAGTGTCGGGCCCCATTTAGTAGATAAGCTTATGCCAAATTGTTTAACGGCACGTTCCCATGACGCTTTGTGATTATCCGTGTAAATAATAGTGCTTAGTAATACAGTCTGCGAGAAGAATATTGAACAGTTGGTGTTATTATTGATCCCCATCAATAGCAATCGGAAAAGACACCAACGTGTCCGTTACAGTAAGATTAAAGATTTCATTATTTTTTAAGTCTTAGCAAATTGTTGATTCCTATTTCATCTGCTACATCCACCGAAAATTCAGCACGCCAAATCTTTACTTTTTATTTTGCGGACATAGGAATCTGAAATCTGGTACAATTATAGATACCTCCAGCTATCCCGATCTTCCTTTTTGGCGGCTGAGCATATCGACCTACGCTCCCGCCTACTCATCTCTCGCCGAACACTTTCCAGACTGTGATAGCCTTAAAACTTACATCTGGTCCTCTTACACATTGTTTCAGTTCCTCGATCGAAATTTTCCGAAAAAAAAAACCTGAGCTTTATTGGGTGACTCCAATAATACTCATTAATTTTACCGAAGTGGTGTTATCCGTAGTAGCGTCCTCTGAATTTAGATTTTAGTTACTCCTCAATGATCTCTTTATTAATATATGTAGTTTGTTCATAATATAAAAGTTAATTATTTTCTGATGTAATGCAGATTTAAATAAAATACATTGTACGTACATATATGTGTGTCTTGTTATTTAAAGCCGCATCTGGTTACGGCTACGCACGAAACTAATAATCACATGTTTTGTATCGTAGTATTGGGCCTCAACAATAGATGGCGTGGACCTGAACAAACCATATAATAAAAATAGTACAAAATGTATGGATTTTCGACTAAGTAACTGTTATTACTAATGAGAAAGTATTGCATATAACGGTTTAAGGTGTGAAGGGTACGATGTTATTCCGATTTCATAACAAGCTATATTGTTCTAGAAGGGTAAAATATATTTAATTTTATATTAATAATTTCACCTCTAGCGTGTTTGCTATTATTGCAATCAGGAGTCAATTTATCCGTACAAAAGTATTTTTTTTAAATGAACATCAATAATATTATTGATTTAATAGCACGGCACATAACGCAAAGCGTTATAGTTGTGCTCTAATCATGACCAAATCGAACGATTTCGTTAACTAAAAATCATTGTATTCCTTTAGTATGGCACTAATTGATAAATTTTAAAACACATACATAAAGATGAAAGTTGTGTTTTAACACTCTTGATTACTACGGAAGGATATTTATTTTATTCAGTGTAAGAAAAAACTGATTTAAAAACTATGTCCTTAGGCCTCCGGATGTTGTGTGTGAGGATCTGGCACGATCACGTTCGAAGCAGTCAACTTATCACGTTATTTTTTTTATTAGCTTGAAAATTTCGACTTTTTCTTAATGAAAATGGGTACGTAATTCGGTACCGTTTATTTATAATTAACGACAAACTAAATTTCAGCTGAGTATATAACCTACCGGAATATTACTGTAATATTAGATATTGAGCTTCTCTAATAGATGGTGCTTAAGGCCAATGACGGTCTGCATAGCTGATAGCTGGTAATATTTAGAAAATCTGAGGAATATTCATATCCCCACAAACTTATGAGAGGTTTTTTGAAGAACTTGCTGTATAAACTAATTTTAAAATAACTAATTAAAAAAACTAGGTTTTGAAAAATAGTCTACTAGTGTAGTCTGTATTAAAAGGGTTGTACTTACGGAGTCTTCGACGAGTTTTCTAGCCACCGCTATCTGCTCCTTAGTACCACGGAAGCTGATATGTTTCTGTGCGCTGAGGTCACCGCCCTTTTCACTTTCCAATTTGACACGCGCACCACTTCGGTGACTTATCTCGTTAATGTTTTCACCACCAACACCTAAATTCAAATTCAAAATATCCTTTATTCAAATTGAATTTACAAGCTCTTTTAGGTCTTCAAATATTTTAAAAGCTACCACTGATTCGAAGAAGTTGAAATCATAACCATTTTGTTAACAGAGGACATAGCACGAACATTTTTGATATTTTTACTTACTGTTACTTTAGAAACGAAACGTCAAATGAAGGTTATTTGAATGGATATTTGAAAAACCAGTTTTAGAATGGGGTCACCCGCCTATCATCCGGCAGCGGTAATAGTTACTCAACCTAGCGATCGACTCAAATGCCGGCCAATGATTAGGGCACAACCTCCTCTAGATTTTTTCTTCAACATACTTATCTAATATCACTCAGTGACACTAATTGGGACCCATTGTTTTACGTGCCTTCCGAAACACATAGGAAGGCGGATGTTAAAAAAACCAGTGTTAGAATGGGTCACCCATCTATTACCAGACCGCGGTAAAAGTTACTTAACCTAGCGATCGACTCAAATGTCGGTCACTGCTTAGGCTACGAATTTGTCTGAATTTTTTTCTTCAACATACTGACCAATAATCCTGCCACAAGCCCAGGCGGGAACGGTCATGTTGTCTGATTCGATAACTGGTTGCTGCTTGATGAAGTCGTGCACCAGCGTCTCGGCAATCTGAGTGGCGTTGCTGCGCCCTCGAATAATGCAAACGTCGTAATCTTTTTCGCTAAATTTCTTGAAATTAATCATTGCTCCCGACTTATCCTCTATTTGTTTTATATTGGAACCATTTCGACCTGAAATAATTTACGATCAATTAATCAAAATATGAAAATATATATTTTATACTGTATACATTTTTTTAAAGAAAAGATGCTATGCGATCGTTTGCATTCATTCAGTGATTGTATTATAATTATATTTCGAGGGTTGTAATATTTTGTGCGGTGCCCTCATTATTTTAGGTACAAGTGAGTTAGCCTATTATTAGTTATTCTTTGAAAAACCAACTATTGACTCGTCAAAGGCCGGCAACGCATCTTCTAGCCTTCTGGTCGTGCAGATGTCCATGGGCGTCAGTAGGCACTTAGGTGCCTGCTACCTGCTCGTTTGCCCCTTGTAACATAAAAAAGAAGCTTTTATTAGGACGAGTTCGACGAATGGGATGTTAAGCGTTAATGCAGTCGACGATTGATCACTTGCTATAAAAGGAATCTAGCTTTAAAGCATGAACCTGTGCACTCTTGTTGTCAAGATACTCATTTTAAAATGATATGTAGACAAATATGCCGGAGGAGTTCCTGTTCGCATATGTGTGTGCAACACGAGTAGGGTGCGTACAGTCTATAAATTCACGCCCCTCAAAAGTATTCACCTCTTCATGCAAAATAGTGTGTAGACGCAAACACTCAAGCTCGACAATATCATTGGCTTATAATGCGACGTTTTGTTTAAGTTTACAAAAACGCTGCACACACACAAGCAAGCGCTACAATTATTTAATGCATTTTTAGACTGAAACATCTATACATCTGTTAGTGTGTATGTGTGTGAGTGTGTGTGTGCGTGTATGCCTGTGCTTGTATACATAAGCGCATCGCGTACAGCCACACACACGTACGTGTGTGCATGTGTGTCTGGACATCATTCTTTTTCTGTTTGTCTTTATTTATTGACAGTTTCATATAACAATTGCAAAAGTCGATGTAATAGGTATGAGGTCTATCTAGACTGGCAAGGTGTCTATAAATATGTATAAAATTTAAAAATCTCTAATTTGAATACAATGTCGCCTTCATTTTTAATGTGTTTCTTTCACCTCCTGGTTACATTCTGGGCTGCATGAGTTTTCATTATGCAAAAATGTTTAATTCACTTATAAAGGAATGTTATCAAATGCGTATTAGTATCACCAATTACAGTATTTTCCATAATTATCGCTTCATAGATCATCGATTTCTTACAATGTTCTAGTCATGGAGGTAAATTGCAACGATTACATTCCCTATAATTAGTGGAGCAAGTTTTCAATTTTTTTTTAAACTATGAAATAGACAAAAACTTTACAGGCTTACTTTCAGTAATATAATTAAACTGTAATTTCAATATAAAGTCTAAAAATCGCTGCAGACATATAAATTTTCAGTGAGATATCTTGGCAAGCAATGGCTCTTTTACTGAAACTTCAGTGAACTTGACGAAAAACTAGATATAAATTTAATTATAATCACTCCATTTATGCACTTTACCAGGAAATAAAATGAGAAAATATAAGGCGGAAAACACAGACTAAAAAGTACCTAATGATATAATGACGTTTAGAAAAATTCATTTAGTTGTGCCGTCGACGTCCGCGATCAAAGACGTCGCTATGCCACTCGTCTTGTATCATCTGTCCGCAACAGTTACAAAGATACGTCAGGGTAGAGATATATTTATTGTTCAATATGGAATTGAGGAAATTTTAAACAGCTAAGTACGAAATATAGCGTTTAGAATACAAAGTTTTTATCCATTAAAATTTTTTCATTTCATCTCATTGCCATATAAATGTAACGAACATCTTTAATCTGAAAAATATAGACAGACAAGATGAATTGAGTATGTATGTATGATTATTCTAGAGTAAAAATTGCAAATGTATGTAATGATGAGATATTAAAATGGTTCTATTGTAATTTTAATTAAAGACCTGAGGCTCGCGTAATGAATGCTTTTCTATAGCTTCACATTCTCGCATTTTTTCGAGCATTTAGATCATTTATGATGATAATGTTTTTCAGACCTATGAGAAATACAAATCTTTAACTATAGCACGCTTAAAGATAAATTATGATTAGCAAGCACCCAGTATGAGAGTGATGTTCTTATTTTATTTAATAGATGGTGCACAAATTTAGGTCTGTATGAGACTGAGAATAAGATGGTCAGTCAATCAATTTTTTGGGGGCACGCTAATTTTCGTAAGTTGCAAGTCTATAATATTTTTTCCTCCCTTCCCACACCTTTATAAGGGTTCCGTAGTACTACAAGGAACCCTTATAGTTTCGCTCTGTTCGTCCGTCCGTCCATTCGTGCGTCCATGTGTCCGTCCGTCCGTCCGTCTGCCCGTGAGGTGCCCCGTGGTTATTTTATGATAATGATGATGTTGGTAGTGATAATTGAATAAATTAAATTTAAAAAAAATAGTGCCCTGCCTACTATTTTTAGGATAATTTAAATAATATACTTCTACAATTTATTTTACATAAAAAATATAACTAAACTATAGTAAAAATATATTTAATTGTATAATTATAGCTATTTAATAACTTGTCTCAATTAATTATATCGTTTCAACTAAGGAATTGAATACAGCCAAATCCTCTGCAATCTTAGCGGACCCTCCTACTAGACCCGGATAACGCTAGGAAGAAGAACTAAGGAATTGAATAATAATCATTTTCTAATTTTTTTTTATTAGCGGGTGCATTTTGTGAATCATCTCGGATAATATCACATCACTAGAATAGACAGTGAAAGTCAAAATGTTTTTATTTATATAGACTTTTTTACAAGTTCCTATAATCGTCCAATATATTTGTTGTTATTATTATTTAATCATTATTTAATAATTTGCTGATAAAATTTACGACTCGTCATTCTTGATTTTTTGTTTATATTTTATAAAACCTACGATTGCTAACAATTGCTCTGTTCATTTGTCTTTTTGCGATCTAGTTTTTTAAGAGCGAATTGTTTTCCCCTTATCTAATAGTTAACATTATTAGACATATGTATAATTATATTCCTAGTACTCTTTAAAAATATCTGTATTATAATCTTAATTTTTATAAGTTATAACCATGTCAGTCAAGTCTTTTTTGGGGGCACTCTGATGGTCGAAAGTCGTAACTCTGTAATCTTTTGTATTATGTAAATAAAGTTTCTAAAGAAGTGGACCTTCAATCGAGTGGACAGGGTTCTACGCGAACATTTATTGTTAAAATTCTTTCTTTTTTTAAATTTTTATTACAATTTTTCCATATTTTGAAATTTCTTTTGGAGTTCTGCGTGCCTCCGCGTGCCCCCACAAAAGAGCCCTCTTATATCAATACAGAAGTAGTAAGTGTTTAAAATATTTAGAATAGTATATACAATGCAATCTTTATTTCACGTAGAGGTGAAAAGTCACATAAATTTTTAAGTACCTCCTAAAATAAACGATTGTGGCGACGGTAACAAATACTCCTCATAAAGGAGATATCGTTATATTTTCTTGTTCAGTCTAAAAAAGTCTTTTTTACAACCTCTTTTTTTTCTAGAAGATGCTTTTAGGCATTCCAGTCGAAACAGAACCCGTATACAAGAACTTGACTGAGAGTGAGGTAGTCGCCGGATGATGTCAGTAAGATAAAGGCGTGCCCTCTCCAACCCTTTGGATCATTGAAAATTTCACCTATAAAGGAGCAAAAGTATGTACATAATTTTCAGTTTTAGTCGCATTAAAGTACTACCGTTAAGCAATCGAGTCTTTAAAATTAAGTGTAAATGTTTTACCTTCCCGCTCATTTGCTGCAAAATGCTCTCTACTTATTTATTCAGGAACATTTGTATAGTAACAACCCCGAGTCGTATTCACGAACCTTGATTATACTAAATTTCAGTTGCAACGAAGCAAACTTTTCATTTAATTTATGACAATAAACGGCAAACCGACAGATGTATACCTGATTATCTCTTCGATTAGTATTATTTTTCTTTATGTTACAAGGGGCAAACGAGCAGGCAGCAGGCAGTTAAGTGCCTACTGACGCCCATGCATGACCAGGAGGTATACATATGCGTTGCCAGCCTTAATGACGAGTTTAGGTCACCGGGAAGTATCACAAACCGATCGAAACGCGAAAACAATACCATCACTTGACGTAACAGTATTGCCGCCACTTCACGTCGATATTAGCCGCAAATGAATCTAATTACATACAGACAGACGGCTGTTATTTCTTTGAGTGTCCCGCGGCGACCTATTAACTTTATACTATATTTGAAGACAGACAGAAAAAGACAGTTGCCGTTCTCTCATAAATGTATTTATCGGCTTCACGCCGATCTCATGTGAGAAAGAGGTACTGTATTGTATTGGTTAAAAAATATATATATATAACAAGGGACAAACAAGCAGCTGGTACTCACCTAAGTGACTACCGACGCTCATGGACGACTGCAACACTGGAGGCCTCGCAGAGGCGTTGTCGGTCTTTGAGAAATGAGTATGCTCTTTTCTTTATCACTTATTATTAATACGCTTCGTAATCTGTAATCAGTAATTTCACATTATATAATTGTTTTCTAAAACACAAATAGAAAAAATCGAGATGTATAAAATGAAAGATGGAAATTACATATTCCATACGACAAGACTCAACATTTCCAAGAACACACTTAGCCTTAAGCTTTTTATCTCCCAAAAAATCCATTAAGCATAATACCATGTAATTAAACATTAAACACATAAACAAACAAGTATTATAGAGGTTCGTGACGCCAAATCAAACGACTAACCTTTCGTTTTAGTGTTTGGACCAAGCGTATTATTTTCTAATTACATTTTGACAGTTGAACGCAGACTAAGTGATCATAGGCGGTCAAACAAAGAGCGTTTTTACTGCACTCATTTTATTTATACACATAAAAGCGAAACGTCACCACAGAGAAATAGCCTCGCACAATTTCTCTTTGAAATCAGTTGCCAGCATAGGTATTTCCGAACGGATACGACTTATGGACCTTCAAGAAAAGAGCATACTCATTTCTCAAAGGCCAGCAACGCATCTGCGAGCCCTCTGGTGTTGCAGTTGTCCATGTGCTTCGGTAGCCACTTAGGTGAACCGCCAACCCGTTTGCCCCTTGTTTTATTAAAAAATAATAATAATACGAAATCTCGAAAACCACGAGAAGTATAGGCATGAAATTCGACTGGGAGGTAGTTTCTAGTTTATACGCGTACGCTAAGAACCGATTTTGCGATAGGACCGGATTAAGGGTATCAAAGGAGTTTCCTTTAATTTTACGCAGGCGACTTCTAGGAAAACAACTAGTTTTTCCATAGGCACATAGTAGAAAGATCGTGTTGGTATCAAAGTTAAACTAGATCTTATAAGTCCTTTTTCCACTGCCTCTTAGCCTATAACGTATATTCCCTTACATTTTATGGCGCAATTTTACGAGCACACGTTTAACCCTCTCTCCGTACATTTAATTTCCTGGCATAAAGCTATATAGAAGATTTTTAGTAAATTCTTTTTTATTAGCCTATTGTGTCCCACAGCTGGGCAAAGGCCTTCTCGGTCCACTTTCATCTCTCCTGAGCCAATGTCATCCACAACTTCCCGCAAGCCCATCTCGACGTCAGCTTGCTAAGGAATAAATTCATCAATTCATATAATATCAAGCAATGCAAAATGTAAATAATCTAAAATATTATAATCTTAAATAAAATCACGTATTGGCTAAAATTGGCAAACGCATATTAATTGATGGAATTTAGATGAATAAACAGACACGTTTGCATTCAAATTGGATTCATGGTTTGGTTGTATAAATTGTTGATTTGTTTGTTTGTAATAACATCCGTTTGCATGGCCCAGTATGTAATAGACAGAACAGTACATTGTAAGCACTACATATTCCCAGTTACAATTTTTTTGGAAAACAAAAAGCTGAGTAAACACGAATTATGTTTAATTATTATTACCATAAATCCTCGGCTGGTTTTTTTTTTTAATAAAACAAGGGGCAAACGAGCAGGCGGTACTCTTAAGTGACTACCGACGCCCATGGACAACTGCAACACCAGGGGGATCGCAGATGCATTGCCGGTCTTTGAGAAATGAGTATGCTCTTTTCTTGAAGGTCCCTAAGTCGTATCGAATTGTGCGAGGTATGAAGTTTCTTGAAAATGGTACGGTTGTGGATTTTAGGACATCAAGGTGGAATTTGTGGTTCGGCCACAAATTCCTAGATTTGCGTACCATATGCTTACTTAAAGCTTTATACAAAATTTTAATTCTTTGTATAAAGACATTGTAATATTTGACAATTAACTTTCTTACCGTCGTCATGACTAGGCTTTGACACGATCTTGCAGTACAAGGTATAGATGTGTGTGTAAATCACATAAATCGTTTGTCATTGGTGTGCGTGTGGTTTTATTTTAATACATTAATATTGCATATTATAAAGATATATTCGCATAAACTCCTTCGCATAAACTATAATTGTGCCAAATTTCATACTTCTCCATAAGGGCAGTTTTCGTACAATGATAACGAAAGTTTTAGTAGCTTCACATATTAATATATCTTAATAGATATAAATTACTTGTCACGTTGTTTGTCCGCGATGTACTCCTATACTGCTCAACCGATTTTAATGAAATTTACATACCGTGTGCAATTTGATCCAACTTGAAAGATAGGATAACTTACATTGTAATATAGAGTCGCAAATAAAAATGACTCGCTGAAATGTATGCACGTGCATAACTTCCAAACGACGCACCAAATTGGATAATTCCTTTTTTGTTGCGTTCGTTATTGTTAGGACAAGGTTTTTTTGATAAAAGAGGAATGGCAAAGCGAAAGTGAAAAGGAAATGGGATGGGAACGGGAACAGGATCGGGATCGGGATCGGGAACTAGAACGGGAACGGGGGATAATATTAAACGACAATAGAATAGTAAGTAACTTAAAGTTGGGGTAGGACAGTGTCTGCCAGGTCCTCTAGTGTATGTATAATTTATGCAGCAGCTGACCCGTTATCTTGCAACTGAGTGTACTTTTCTATTATTCACAGAGACTGGTATTGTCCAAAGAAACTTAAAACGAGTGATTGTCACGGGCTTGCACTTGGTAAATGGCGGTATTGTTTTCATTTGCTTTTATGGCGACACAATCACAGCGCGAAAGAGGATGTGGCGACATTAAATTACTTGTGAATTTTCTAAAAGCGGCGCAATTTTCGCACGCTTTTGTTTTAATTTGTTTTAGGAACACATTCGGAATATTTTAGGTGTTCCTGATCTTCTCGTTTAACGCACAGTTGAACGCAAATAAATAAATATATACAAGACTATATGACACACGGACGTCTGTTCCTAAGGTAGACAACTTAATGCCTGTGTTATAGGTAACAGACGCCTGTTACACACAAATACTTTTAGAAACATATAAGTAAATACATATAGATAAACCAAAACTCGAGGCCGGAATCGAACCCACAACCTACGGACCGGAAGGCAAGGTCACTGCCAACTGCGCCAACGGGCCAGTCTAAACAAAGCTTAACGTATGTCCATAGAGTTCAGATATTGTTTTTTAAGAGCCTAAATTAAGGGCCCAGTTTCATTTTAATGTGTCTATGTCCTAAATTAAGGCCATATATCAAATTAATACTAATGTTACTAATCCATTAAATTCCCTGTACAATATTCTATAACATATTTTCATAATTTATGCATTTAGTATCAAAGGTTGAGCGGTAGAGGCCTTTGCCCTATTCAAGTTGATGGGATGAAACTATAAGTAATCCTGGCTTAAGTGTACAGTCTAAGAGCTAATAATTTCACCTAAAGTTAGAAACCCTTACATATCTATCTATATGTATATTATTTCATTTCTTTTTGTCGCTTCGTGACATATGTGTGACGCCATAATAGGTTACGGCTGAAAACCAGCGCTGCAGCAGTCCTTATGAATAGGCGAGACGACAAATTTTGAAAAATAGGTTTATAATGTTCTCTTGTCAAATGTCGGATATCTGAAATAAAATCAAATTCAAATAATATTTTATTCGAGTAGACTTTTACAAGCTCTTCGAAATAGTGAAATATTTTAAAAGCTACCACTGATTCGGAAGAGTCGAGCCACGAGAAGAATCGGCAAGAAACTCGTTATACACTTTATACAACATCATATACCTGTGCGTATAAAGTGGTGTAAATCGATTGGCATTGGTGAGCGTGTGGTAATATTTTTGTATATTAATATGGCAAACTATAAAAAAAGAAATAAATTATAATTGTGCCGAATTTCGTACTCCTCCGTCTGTGTGTGTGTTTTCTCTTCACGAACTAATACACGCTGAATAATTAATCTCAAAGAAACCGAGCGTCTCAAACGCTCAAAATGTTAAGTAAACCAAGCCTTCATCGACGCGTGCTACCCTCCTTTTGTTTTCACGCGATATTTACACCGTTATGTGCATAAATACTCAGCGTTAAAGCGGTAAATCGCCTAAATGCGTGCGTAAGACTAAAACTGTGGCGTCGTATTATTAATTCATCTGAAGAAATGGTGTTAGAAGATAGCAGATTTTAATCGTAAAGACGACGATACGATGTCGAACTGGTCGTATACTATGTCAAAACATACATTTCGGGTTACAATTTTCACAATCATCTTGTTACTTCACTGTTCGACTGTGTAATCGCTTTACAATTTGTTTTTAAACTGATTTAAAAAAAATTGGCTTAAATGTTGAGACAAAATTCTTCACTCGGCTTGCAGTCAGGCGCGGATCCAACTTGGTGGGCACGATGGGCATGGGCTTGTGATGGACAGACTTGTGACGTCACACTTTCACATTCTATTGAGATCGAAAGCCTGATAATATTATAACCAATACTATATTATATAATATGATATGTCATATATTTTATAGACATCCGTTGTATATCAATCTTTTAAGCAAGTTTATACGTCGACTCGCATTATTGTAAAAGTCCGCCAAAAATTGCGTGACTGTGCCTACCACCCTTTTTGAAGGAAGGTTCTGCACCTGCTTGCAGTATTATTCATAGAGATAGATAGCATATGTTTAGTATTGAATAGGATAGCGTATGATAACTTTGAAATTTCATAGTATAGAGGCCATACGACATTAAGTCCTGTCGTTGTCGTAACGGATACTGTGAAAATATTTGGGATCTACGTTAAATAATATCGTGTACTGGCTTAAAGGCGTATGTATAGGTTGAGTTATTTCGCTCAAGTAAATATTGTTTTATCAAAACAAAGAAGAATATTGTTTATGAGTTGATAGCTTCGTACGTCAAATATAAATCGTATGGATTTTAGAAATACAATAGTAGCTTGAATCATAAAAAGTTATATTAAATATAAATTTTACATTTCTAAAAGGCAATATATCTAAGTAATTTTGCACTAGTGTTAAACGTTGTTGGTCTAGAAACATTAATTCGACGGCGACAAAAGGAGGACCTTGCTAAAAATCAGCGTTGCTTTCATACCTGGAAGCAGCACTAAGCTGAGCTTGCGTCCTTTTGCTTTAGTTGTTACTTTATTGTTAACTTTCTATTGCTTTCCATATTTGCTCTGTTTATTGTAACAATTATGGTAGCAATAAATGATATTTTATTTTTATTTTTATTTTATCTAAAATGCCTTTAATGGCGAAAATATGGCCTACATTTTCATCACTAGAGGATTTAGTCCGTAGCAACTGGCGGTACCTTCATTATCTCTATTGAAATGTAACGTTTTAGTCTCCTCTCCCTATTAGTCTACACGCACCTTCTCAAGACCTTGAATAATAAATTAACGAAGAAATAAGAATCATCACCATCATCATCATCATCGTGATGAAGGCTAAAAGAAGGATATCTTTATAGGATAACCTCAGATCGGAACATCAATCAGTTGGGCAAGGAAGGTAACACAGGCAGTTAAAGTGACAGTTAGTGGCCGCTAAAAGAGTACTCGTATATAGCCGTTCGCAAGCGAGATATAGATAGGAGACCGCCACCTTCACTGGTCATATGACAATGTATAATCATACGACAATTCGCGGTCAAAACAGAAACAGGAGACCAAGACACGATTCCTACTGGAATAATGGAAGTGTCTTGGTGTCTTCTGACACCAAGACACTTCTCGCAGTCTGGTGTCACGAACGCTTATGTCGCTCTTCCTCGCGAACCGCTACTTTTAAACCTACACCTGAATCACAAGTCCCAAGTTCCTTCCTACCTACATATGATGTCTGAGTCAACCACAATATAGAAGATGAAGAACGAACCTGGTTCGGTTCGTTTGTGACTATGGTTTAAGTATGGTCCTTTCAGATGAGCCTTCAAGATTAATACCAATAAAGGGTTTTCGTATAGTACACAGTAATATTGCAACTAAATTAACTTTTCTGTAATTAAAAAAAATACTGAACTCTAATGATTTTCAAAATTAAAAATACCAATCGAATATTCCGGCCGGATTCATTACTTCATAAATATTTAATTTAATATCAAGAGCCTTTGCGTGCTCATCCTTAACCATAAAGAGCTTAAGGAATTTCCAATAGCTGTCAAATTAATTGAAAAAGTTACGCCTTAAGGTCTTATTTGATTTTTTTGTCTAGGCGTATTTTTTTACCATATGTTTTGTGTAATTGAAACTTGAATTAAATTTTACTTCAAGTTTCTATTAATATAAATAGCTCAACTGTTCAAAAGGTGGACTTAAATCCACTAAGGTAAGGTTCAAACTCCAAAGAAAAACCATACTTATACACTCTAAGGTAGCTGGAAGAGATCTCTTTAAGAGATAAGTCTACCTTTGTAAACATATTTTATTAGTTCCACTTAATATTTCGCTACCATATTACGAATATTGCGCGGACATAGAAGTATCAAATTTGGCACTATTGTAGTTTATAAAGAAGGCATACCTAAAAAATATTCCTAATATTCTTTTAATACAAAAAAAAAAGATATAGACCAGTAACTTAAACCTTCTATAATACATTTTAGTGTTTCTTTTCAAATATTGGTAACTAGCAACTCGCCCCAGCTTCGATATGTCTCTAATACAGCCATGCAGACCAATAACTTTCGTCTTACGTCATGATTGTCATGGTGGCAATACTGACAGACATTTAACACAGATTACAATGACCCTTTTACTAAAAATAAGTCAATACATCTACTTTTACAATTTCAATTATTATTATAACTAACACTAGATATTTTTCCTATTAATTAATGTATTAGTTTTTTTTTTATATAAAAAAAATATTTACTGTTGGCAAGTAAAAAATTTGCGGCTCTTAGAAAATCTTTGAAATTTTGTAAATTTTTATTTTTGACTCTTCATAGTGAAAAGATTGCCGTCCCCTGGCCTAGAACTGTAAAGCGACATTAGCTCAAATACAACCTGCCAAATAATTTTCTTTTGTCGCTTCGTGACCTATGTGTGACGCAAAATAGGTTGCGTCTGAAAACCAGCGCTGCAGCATTCCTTGTGAATTCTGCATCATCTACGCTGAGAGAGCGACCTTTTCTAATTAAGTAACCTCATTATTATTTCTTACTTTTATTATTAGACATTATTTAAGTTTAGTGTATTTGGTCATAGGTATTTTGTCCTTAGTATTTAGTTTGTAGGTTTAAGGTTACTTCATTGAATAAAGAGAATTATTATTATTATTATAAATAAACTTACCTCTCCAAGATTGATGAAGCCGTGGTCCTGTGCGACGGCATCCGCTGTCTCCTTCCCGCCGGGTATATGGACTGCCCATGTTGGCGTGTAATGAGAAAACGCCACTTTTATCAGCGACATCAAAGACACCAAGATGGCGAAGGATATAATTACTCCCCGCGCCATCGCACTCACACACTCACGAACTAGTACTTGTCAGCATGGCACACACACTACCGAAGGGATTTTTAGCTTTTGATCCTTAAAAAAAAAGTACAGGGATGTTGCTACGGTTTGCATATAAGCTATCACTACTTAAAATGTATCTCTTTTTTTGTTACAAGGGGAGAACGAGCAAGCCATGAACATCTGTACCTTCAGAATGCTCGCAGATGGGTTGCTTTAAATAGGTGTTCAGGTCACCGGAAACTCTCACAAACCGAACGAAACGTGACGACAAGACCATCACTAGGCCAAGGCGATCGCTGGGCGATTGTCCGTCCGCTTGTAACCTATCTGCAATAGAGTCTAGAGAATTGTATATTATACTGTTTTATTATACTAACTACTCATTATCATCTATAAATTATGTAACGCGTTAAAAGGGGGTAGGGTATCACCATAATGTGACATCGGGACAACGAGCAGGTGGGGGTGAGTCAATAGCTTTGTGACGTCTCAAAATGAAAGGCATTTGGTGACTAGACTATAAGGCCATTCATTTCCCATTAAATCCAGCTCGTTACTACGCGATTAACGGAATCCAGTGATAAATCATTCTGCTCAACTGTTCCTACTAGCTACTTAATTGTTCCAATCATGTATTAAGGACAGTTAAACAGATAGTGCTCTGATAGGTACTAAGTACTTTTTATGTGGCGGCTTTATAGCAATACAACGAAACTGCGTAGAAACTTTGCTAGTGCAATCTGCACTAGCTGTGACTCGCGACTTCGTTTGGATGAATTCAATTCAATGATAAAAAAGATATAAAGATGCTTTATTCAGGTATCAAAAAACGGTTTTGTTCAAATTGACTTTTTATATGTAGTATGTTGAAAAATGATTTTAATTTTGAAATTTAAAAGACGTCTGAAATCGATGCCAATAAAGGAGGTTATGAATTCGACTGTATTTTTTTTTTGTTTTATGCTTGTTGCCTCAGAAATTTTGACTGGGTGAACCGTTTTTGATGATTTTTTCTTATTTGACAGCTAGTGTTTTTCCTTGTGGTCACATTTCAATTTGTTCCAGTACTGTTACTTTGAAGTTGGTTCTCCTTTGTTCACTTTTTATATTTATAAAAAACACTTGAAACTACAAAAAATTTAAAATCTGTCGCTGTTTCAGAAAGGTTGCGCAAACAAGGAGAACCAGTAAAAAATTTATATCTAGATTGTATCTCTCTATTACAATCTCTCTTAGATCTCTATTACATCTCTTAGATCTCTAATAGATCGATGTACTGAATTATAGGTCCGCCTAAACCAGTTAAGGCAAATATCAAAAATTTTGTCAACTGATGTTACAAGGAGTAACAGAGGCTTCTTTACTTTTGGGCAAATTTAGGGTTCCGCACAAAGAAAGCCCTCAATATTCACCAAATTCATTGGTTAGTCGTGGAAGTACCGCTAGTATTAAAATCTTTATCCATATAGCGTTATCCCGGTCTACTAGACCGGGTTAATGTTAGGTGGAAGAAGGGGCGTACCAGGGTCCGCTGAAATTGCAGAGGATGTGGCAAATTGTCTTGATTCCGTGATGTAACAATGGATGTGTCAAAAAGAACGGTTTACATTGTGCTACTTTATATATCAACCGTGCTATTTATAGGAACTTTTTACCTCGCCAATTCCTTTACGGATAAAGTTACGTTCGGTTTTTCTGAACCGATACGACTTAAGGACCTCCAAGAAAAGAACGTACTCATTCCTCAAAGGCTATCAACGCATCTGCGAGCCCTCTGGTGGTGCAGTTGTCTATGAACGTCGGTAATCACATAGGGGAACCGACTCCCCGTTTGTCCCTTGTTTTATAAAAAAAAACCTGCACGCGGTTCACTTATTGTGACTATAATACATTATCCTAGAGAAATTATAAATGAAATTATAACCTTTTTAAGTGTTCTTAAAGAAACCTAATTTCATAAAGTAATTTATTTTTTGGCTTTGTCTTTGATTTTAAATATAAAAACCAACACCAAGGTAACTGCAATATATGAAGGCTCGTAGATAAAGTTGTCAAATTGGAAATAGGAAGCAATCACACGTAAGTCTAATACTAAACTGGTTGAGTAACGCCCCTCAAAGAGATGTAGATTAAGTGGAAATAGTTTAAATCTAGTAACTTTATTAAGTGGAAACCGCAGAAGTCGTATTAACAAGCTTCTCTGACGTAATGCACAAGTTGCGGCGAGTTAGGAACACTTGCAAACGCCGAGTGCCCGGTCTAACTTTCTGTTTATGTAAAGGTTGGTTAGCAAATTGTAATTTAATGCAGGAAGAACTAAATTACTTTGCATATTATACCATTAATACTGTCTCTCCCTTTCTCACACACACGCCCGCACGTCCGCACGCACACATGCAAGCACGCAAGCGAGCACGCACACACGCACATGCACGCACGGACACACACTCACACATATACACAGAGAGAGAGAAAGAGAGATACAACATTACATACTACTGCTCCATTAAACATGACAATAATTTTGTAACCTGCTACTCCTAAATATTTAACATAATTAGTTATATTTAAGGAAAATCTTTTTTCGGCTTATGATATGTTCATCAAAAACTTCGTTCACTAAAAATTAGGTAAAAGGATAGGTTCAATTAAAACGTAATAACCATATAGCCTATTGCCTTCCTCGTTAAATGGGCTATCTAACACTGAAAGATTTTTCAACTCGGCCCAGTAGTTCCTAAGATTAGCGCGTTCAAGCAAACAAACAAACTCTTCAGCTTTATATATTAGTACAGATTGGTTAGTAAATTGTAATAAAACACAGAAAAACCTCAATTACTTTGCATAAATCTGCGAATTCCTATAGACTTTATGACTTTGTAAAGTCTGCCTCCAGCTTTCGGGTTGCAGCATTACACCGATTTTCCCTCGTATTCAATCGCGGATTAAAGCAAAGTAGTTTAGTTTCTCATGCATGTCATGGATTTCCACAAAGTAACGCCTGATTCTATCAAATATGTTTAGGATTCTTAAAGGTCTGTAATCTTTTGAAGTGAAGACCTTGATGATGGTGGTAATGGATGATGTTGCGACTTGCGACTTCTTCGTGAATGAGTGGAAAAGGAGTATGTGTATGCGCCGGAGAGGATTTATATTGATTTCTAGTGATTCACCAAAGAGTATGGTAATATTTTTTAATTTAATGCCACAGATGCTTGGTTGATCTGTGTTTGGTTCTTAACATTATTAACATATAAAACTGAAGTGTTAGTTTGTTTGTTCCTTTGAACGCGCTAATTTGGAAAATTCTTTCGTTTTTAGGGTTCCGTAGTACTACAAGGAACCCTTATAATCTCGCTCTGTCCGTCCGTCCAACTGTCTGCCTGCAAATGGTCCCCTCTCTAGCATTTTCAAACTCTTAAACGTAGAGGCTTGAAATTTTCCACGTTGATAGGACATGCTAAAAACTGTTTAGGAATATTTTGAACGAAATCCAACCACAAATTTTGTTATTTATATATGTTATTTAACAAATACGTCTATAGCGTATCAAATACGGAACCCTTCTATGTATGGGTGGCTTGACACGCTCTTGGCCATTGTTATTTATACTGTAGATTTTTGGGCATGGAGGTGGTGGGGATGAAATTTCTAGTTCTGACAATGTCTGACAATGAGACACAGCTGCTGTTATCATATCTCGGGACACTACTCTATTTCCATGTTTATATACTTTAGTCGTAAATAAATAAGAATAAAATATCATTTATTGCTACCATAATTGTTACAAAAACCAGAGCAAATATGGAAAGAAATAAAAAGTTAACAAGAAAGTAACAACTAAAGCAAAAGGACACAGTCTCAGCTTAGTGCTGCTTCCAGGTATGAAAGCATCGCTGATTTTCAGCAAGGTCCTCTTTTTGTCGCCGGTGGCAAAGAAACACAGTTTAAATAGAGGCAAAAGCAACGAGCACACGGAACGAAACGAAATAACTCTCATATCATTCCGTATTTTCAATCTTCAGACCATTATTTCGGCGAAGTGATTTGACAGCAGATGGTTTTGACAAGGGCTTGAAAAATATTGGAAAACTTTTTAATAAAAATAAAGGGACAAAGTTAGAGAAGAGGGTACTTCTTGATGGGGAATGTCTGAAGGCGAATATTGACAGTTTTTACTCAAATGTCTCGTAAAGTAACTTGGAATAAATAAAAAAAAGTCCTAGTAATAAGGGTAAAGAAGCAAATAAAGGATCAGAGCCGGTATTTTGTCCCGCGCTAAAGGGTTCGCGCCTCTTTCGCGCGGCGTTCACGGGTGCACATCCACATTCACGGCCCTCGCGAATTAAATATCGCCACTAGGGTCAATATAATAATTTATATAAATATAATTCTGATAACTGCTTCTTTATAGAAAGTTTGAAATGAAATTTCTATAATGTTGTCAACAACATTTCTAATGTCCTTTTTCGCGAGGAATATTGGCACATAAGTACACTGTCGTCAAAGATATAAAAAAAAAGAAGAACATTAAGGAAAAATGGCGGGAATTAGTGGCTTTTATCTGTCAACTGTCAATTGTAATTGTTATTTTATTACAGCAATTAGTAAAGGAAGGAAAATAGTTGTATGTGCGGAATCCAGCCAGTATTATGTAGCGTAAACGTATTCTAGTTGAATAATATTCTAATAAAAATGTTAACAGTGATTGACTCCCTTTATAATAATTAATAAAGACAGTTGTCATCATATATTAAGGCAATTCAAAAGTTTAGCAAGCAGCATCTTCCACGTCCATTTCGCGGCGAGTTTCACGAACAATTGTCAACAACCCGTGAACGTGGAGGGCATGACCTGTGCCGTGAATTCGCGACGTCAATTCGCGCCGTGAATTCACGGCAAAAATGTGGGGCCGCCATCACACGTATTCTTACACGGACATTGTAAATAATGTTTACATGTTATTATAAATCGTGTCCTCAGTGTAAAGGTTGTCTGTAGGAGATTTCAATGAGCGGTAATATCTTATATTCTCTTGTTATTTTGTTCTTCTTAGTACCAATAGTGTTGTTATCTGCATAATAGGAAGTCTTGATTGTTTAGTGATTATCGACGTTGGAATGACCTATGGGCCTGGAAATGTCTTGTGCATTTAAGGTTACTCCTCATGATTTTTCCTGTTACTCCATTTGTATTGCATTTCGTTTATTTTTGTTAATTTCCATGACTGGATAATTTGTACTGGATTTTTTTTTTAACTTTTAACAACTTTGTAAACTGGGGAGGTCGTGGCGTAATCAGTGGTTGGTCGGCATTTGAGTCGATCGCTAGTTTAAGTTTCTCTTGCTGCGACCGGGTGATGGATGGGTTACGCGTTCTAGCACTGGTTTATATTTGATATCCGACCTTCTCCGTGTTTCGGAAGGCAAGTAAAACAGTGAGACCCGATTAATGTCACTTTGTGATATTAGTCGTAAGGTTGTAGAGATCGTGGGGGTTCCGAGGATTTTTTTTTTATAAAAACAACTGTAATTAGATGTTATCATCTAATTCTAATCTCATCTAAATAGGCATACCTTAAAATATAAAAAAAATATGGATTCTGTAGAGTATGTGGTATTAAAGTAATAATAAATATATACAGGACTATATGACACACGGACGTCTGTTCCTAAGGTAAACAACTTAATGCATGTGTTATAGGTAACAGACGCCTGTTATACACAATTATTTTTTTTAGACATATTTAAATACATACATATAGATAATACACCCAAACTCAAGGTGGGAATCGAGCCCACGACCCCCGGAGTGGTAGGCAGGATCACTGCCCACTGCGCCAACGGGCCAGTCTATATGTATATAATAATGTATACTAGAGATTGCCAACTGGTCGATCATTCAGTTGTTCTGTTGGATCGTTTGCCTGCTTAACCTATAAAAAAATATCAAGTATACATGGCAAACAAATCAACGCAATGATGTATCACAGGGTGTAAGGAGCATCCGCCGTGGCCGCGCGGCATCTGCTCGACGTGTCAGCCGGGTGCTGTCACGCTGAACAGGCAGCTCTACCGGCACGTTGATAACGTGCTGTTTGAGCACGCGGCGCCCGTCGACCGCTTCCTCGCCTACTGGCGCGCCACTGGTCATCAACGTATTGGCTTTCTCTACGGCCAGTACGAGAGGCATCCGGATGTCCCATTAGGTAACGTGATTATTGTTTAAAATTTATACTACAAAACCTTTTCTCTCTAGGGCTATCTCGGTCGGGCGTGGTTGTAAGGCTGTCTGACGTCACCTCTGGAACTCCACAGATTCTACGATCTCACGACTAATATCATTCAGTGTTATCAATTGGGACCCGCTGTTTTTAGGTGCCTTCCGATATATTGAGGTCGAATATTTGAAAACCAGTTTTAGAATGGGTTATCCCCATAAATAAACAATCAATACGTAGTTTAGTTATTGTTATATTTAATGTGTTGATTGTTTATTTATGGAGGTTTAGATGTAAATACCTAGTATTTATATCTAAACCTAATAAAAAAATAGTAATGTTTATTGTTATTTCTGAGAACTGTGGAGTTCATGAGCTCGAGTAATTAGTCCTGGGGTTAGGATTTTGCTACCCCATTTTTAACAATAGATTTGAGCATTAAAAAACCAACTTAGTTTGTTCTTAATGCTACTAATGGTGCTTAACTTAGACTTTTAATGTAATAATTGTACAATAAGAGGATAATTCATTAAAATTTAGAATGTGAGTAGCATAGGGCCTCTTCAGAGCCTCAATAGCTCAACAGTATAAGTTTATTGATTCAAAAAGATGTTTGGAAAAGGTGAAAAGGGAGTACACGAATTATAAAAAAATCGCCAAAAGAGAGATGCTCGTAAAACGATGAGTCTCGATTAACGTCACTGAGCGGTATTAGTCGTGAGATTGTAGATATTGTGGAGAATCCAGGGTTGACGTCAGACTGTAGTCGGTCATCTTAACTCCCCCCACAGCCACATCCTCTGCAATCTAAGCCGACCCTAGTACTAGACCAGGATAATTCTAGGAAATAGAAGGTATATACCAGTTAGTACGTTAACAAAAGTTTACCCATTAATGAAGTCTATAAATCTATATCAAAACTAATACATATATAAAGCTGAAGAGTTTGTTTTCTTGAACGCGTTAATCTCTGGAACTACAAGGCCGATTTGAAAAATTCTTTCAATATTAGATAGCCTATTTAATGGGGAAGGCTATAGGCTATCACGCCAAAATTGAATCTGATGTTTTTTACCTAGTTTTACGTGGATGAAGCCGCGGGTACTGTTAGTAAGATAAAAGTTATTTTAATTTCGTAGCATTACCTGATACCTCTGTATGTAGTAATACTTTGAAAGGAGATAGATAGATATTGTTATTGATGCATAGAGATTCTTGCTTTTTCTTCTCGGATGCCCTTTTGAACTTTCTATGCAAGAATTTCACGCTTGAACGCTCTGAGCTTGTACATTGCGTCCGATCGTTAATGCGGCGTGCTTCGTGAATATTACAAAACTGCAATTTCCGTATCAACGCGTTATAAATATATAATGCATCGCAGCATTCTGTATTCACATCATAGGTAGCTGTGTAAATTATCAACACTCCGTTTTTAACCGACTTTAAACAACGATAATAAGTTTTCATTTCGTTTGATCTCGTATGAGTTCCGTTGTCCTACGAGGAACTCTTATAATCCGTCCGTATGTTCGACGTAACAAACTTCTACAATTGTAAATATAAATACAGGAAATTTGGTGTATTTCTGAATCCAGGGGGTGGTTCTTCCTTTTTATCTGTCCGATAAATAGTCAGATCCACCAAGGGAACGCAGACCCGGATCACCCTAGCTGCTATTGTCACTCCCTCTGCATTGTCCGTGACAGTAGTATCCGTAACATTTCTCTCCTCTCCATCTATCTACCTTTATCTTCTTTTACTCCATCTCTTTCCTTTACTTTCGTCTATCTAATTAAAAGTAGCGCCACGCTTGCAGTCCTATTGGTCTGCAGCCGAATTGGGCCGACACGCCCGCTTACCAGTCCCTCTTTCTCACTTAAGATCGGCGTAAAGTGGCAAATTTGATGTATCAATAATGAATATTTTATAAAAATAGTAGCATTCTTATGGAATTTCTATATTAACTATAATTGTGCCAAATTTCATACTCCTCCGTCCGCGCAATTTTAGAAAAAAGGTACCAAAAGCTTTTTTTATTCGATATTCGAGCGTCATGCCTACACTTTGACTGGTACTCGGACACGCCCAAACGGACTTCAAGCGTGGCACTAACTCTAATTACATAAATACATAGGACTTGAGGAATAAGGGATGGAGTAAAAGGATATAAAGGTAGAAAAGAAGAAATCTTTGGACATTTGCTCTTCGGTTAATGACTCAAGGTTTGCCAAAGAGCCATGGAACTGTTAGATTGAGGTATTTGGATTTCTTTAAAAAAAATCTCAAAATTAATTTGTATATTATATTGAGTCACGTCCCATTTAAGAAATAGAATTATAGCATTAATAGAATTATCGAATTTTGCATTTTTCACGTGGGGACGTGTCGTTGGCAGAGTCTGGCTTGAAACTCACACTCGCTCCCCTCTGATGCACATTCCCTGATATCTGATACAATGCTGACTCTGACGGTATTTAAGATGTTGCGAACTGCCCGAGTCCGTAACACAACCCTGCGTTCCATGACTGGATTAATGGATGTGGGGAAGAAATCAGCAAAGATGAATTGGTAATGAGTATAATTTAATATGCAGAACCCATCTGCATAATAAATTTCGCACATAACGATTCCCTATTCTTATTGTGTACATTATAACAGCCTTAAGACCTGCTGTTTCAGACACAATGTGCATGCGAATAAATATTACATTGCAAATTGAAACTCCTGGAAAATTTAATACGTCATTCCTACATTGTAAGTACCTGCGAGATTAAATTTCGCTCATATTTTTAGTGGAGGTAAGATGTATTTCCTTTGTGAAAAACAATAACATCTAAAGAGCGTACTCGTTCCTCCATGGCCGGCAACGCATTCATCCTAAGTTAAGTCGAATTGGGTCCTTACTTCTATTCGAAATTTAGGCGTTAGGCCCCTCGATCCTCCTCTATGTTTCTAAAAGCACGTTCAACAGTAATTGTGGGGGTTCCGGGGATGACGTCAAACGGCAAACGGTCATCTTAACTCGCCCCACAGCCACATCCTTCACAATTGAGGACCCTGGTACCAGATTGGGATAACGCTGGGTAGAAGGAAGGTATACATTCGATATCAATAATTATTATTTAGGCTATCGAGATAAAATATTCTCTTTCAAACAGTTTATTAAGAACGTAGTAATTTGACGCCACCTATTATTTTTGTATGCGAACGATCGCGAAGTCTGCTCTATTAGCTGCGAATGGAGTGTTCATCCTTGCAAATTCATCGCCTGCAGCCGGAGGGGTCGCGTCTTGTTAGGTTTGTGTGATTTCCCGGTGGCCTGATCTCGTCCTTAATGAACAGCAACGCATCTGCTAACCTCCTGGTGATGCAGCGTCGGTAGTCACTTATGTGAACATATGTATGTGTTTGTATATAACAGTATGGAACTTCTCTGATATTATGTTATTGTTTGTACTCTAGAATACATATATTAGACCGGATTATGAAGTTGTTTTTAACAACATGATATTCAAAATGATTTTATTAACAAATCTCAGTAAATATTTTTCTTATTCTATCTGTTATTTATTAACACAATCATCATGACTTGCTTAAAAAACATACACTATTAGGTATTATTCGTTTATGCTAAGTCACAGTGATTGATGAGGTAAATTGTTATCAAAACGTGTCTTTTAAGATAATGCAGTATAAGAGCAATTTCCATTGCTCTTCTAAAACAACAATGCATGTTTATACATATAAACGACAATAAAGTGTCTAGTTGTAAGATTAAATTTTTTTTCGACGCTTCGACGCCTTTGCGGGAAAGGAGTGGATCGGTTTAGCTCTAGATAGAGGAGTGGAGAGGAGTGGAGAGGAATGGAGAGGAGTGGAGAGGAGTGGTCTAAGAGTGGGGAGGCCTTTGCCCAGCAGAGGGACATTGTGGGCTAATTAAAAAAAAATGCATATTACTATATTATATACGATACCTTAACAAAAACGCAAGTTAAAAAATTTTGTGTGTCTGACTGTCGGTCTGTCTGTCTATTTGTTTTGGGTAATCTGCGAACCGGGGGGATCGATTTCCACGGGACTTTCGCTGATAGATAGCTGATGTTATGCGGAATAACATAGGCTACTTCAGTTTTAGAAAAATAGTTAGAGTTCCGCACAAAAAAATCACCTCAAAATTAACCAACATCATTGGAATCACCCGGTCGATGTCGCAGGGTACAGCTAGTATGTAAATAAATCTACATTTTACGTAGATAAGAAAAGATAATATTTTATCAATTCCCATATATATTAATATTTATCCACAAGTGAAGTCTGAAGAGGATTGTTAGTTAATACCAATAGAGATAACCTAAACGTTCTGGTTAACAATTGAGATAAGTAATTTGTGATAATATACTTGCATATAATAAATAAAAGACAATATTTGTTGCAATATTGTTCATTACATTAGCCGTGATACATAATGTTAGCGGTGGTCATTCTATCTCTAATTATTGTCTTTTTGAGTCGGGCTGTAAAACGAACATCTATTTCAAGACTAGATCAGACCGGACAAGACTTTCTTTTACACATATTTTTATATCACATATATATATATATATATATATATAGTGTTAGAGTAACTTCCGGTCAAGCGTGCGGCAATGTCGGATATTTCAACTGCTCATGAGCAGGTTATAACTGAATATAAGTTGCACCATCTGCTCATTTCAGTCCTTATCATATAAGAAAACCACATGACACGCCCAGAATAAAAGAAGTAATTACCAGTGAGCCAAGAAGTGCCGTACACCCAACCATCTGGGGTGCTCTCGAACTGTTTTTCCTCTATATACACATAATCACCGACCACTAGCTCTAGCTCATCGCAGGCTTGCGGCGTGTAGCTCTGCGTCACTTTATACACCTGATAACAATCGATTATCATAATTATTGTGCAATAGTCGTAAGTAACAGTGTGAGTGGGGGGGTCCTGTACGTATATATGTTGGGGATTATATTATCGGCTAATAGTGAAAGACGCCCCCATAAAAGACTAATGACTTAACAGGTGATATATAGAATTCAACCCCACAAAAACACAAGTTGGCGCATTCACTGCTAAAAAGAACCCATTCATCGTGCGTTCAAAGCACTTCCCTGGTTACCTCAGCCAGCATCGGAATATTGAGAGTCGACATATCGAGCTACTTTCAGCACTGCGATCACTTGGAAAGGAAGGCCTTTAAGCCTTAAGAAAGCCTCTAACTAGCCTCACAGAAACTTCGAAGCGGTACTTCAAGCCACAATATAAGGCACAAGTTCGGCCACACACGTCGTATTTCTGTCGCCTTAGGGCATGAGTACCACTAAACTAAATTAACCAATTTCCCTCTGCATTATTTACTGCTTTACCGGGAATGCTCCGAGGACACTCCCCATTAGTTCGGACTTATACAGGCAGCTGTGGTGCACCAGGACATCTAGCCAGAATTAGTAGCTATCAGAATCGCCTCAATAGCTCAACGTCCTAAAATCCACAAGCGTACGATTCTCTAGAAACTTCTTACCTCGCACTATTTCTCTGTGGAATCAATTACTAGATCTCGTTTCCGAACCGATACGATTTAGGGGCCTTCAAAAAAAAGCATACTCATTCCTCAAAGTTCAGTAGTGCATTTGCGAGCCCTCTGATATTGCAGTCACTCAGGTGAACCGCCTGCCCGTGTGCACTTTGTTATATTAAAGAAAATATAGATTATGCATGCACGTGATATACTTGAAAGCCTACCTGATGACTAGCAAAGCGGGAGTCCCGAGAGTATAGTCGCAGTGACGAGTTTTAGGCCACCGGGAAGTCTCACAAACCGAACGAAACGCGACAACAACACCATCACTAGACGTGACAGCAGATATTCTTACTGTCCACGTTTAAGAAAAAGTTTATTTATTTTTTAATAATATTACTTATAAATTCGTGATATAAATAATACAAAGACGTGCTTGCGCTTTCATCTTTCACCATTACTACATTATATAAAATGGCTTATATCCGCTACTGTCAGTCATTAATTACTACCAACGTTTTCAAATAAAACACTCGACTTTCACTCAAAAATAGACTTCATACCGCAAATTTCGAATTGCTAAGAGAAATATGAACATTTAGGTATTTTTCATGAGACGTAATAGGTAAGTTTCCGGTTCTCGGTCACAGTTTACGGTAGCCAAATGCTGAGTTTGTATTACTGAATATTTGCACTTCATTTTTTTGTATTACAATGGGCAAACGTGAAGGCGGTTCATCATTTAAGTGACTGCCGAGGGTCATGGACATCTGCACCATTAGAAGGCTGCGTTGTCGGCCTCTAAAGATGGCTTTAGGCCACGGAGAACTTTCACAAACCAAACAAAACGTCAATGCTATTACTGGAGGTGAAAGCATTGTTGCTACTTCACACCGATCTTATATGAGAAAGAGGTACTGGTACTTGAAAGCACCGACCCAATACGGCGCCACACTTGCAGACCATAAGACCTGCAAGTGTGACGCTACCCTTAATTAGAGAGGAGTAAAGGAAGGCTCGTGAGTAAAAGGATATAAAGGAGAAAAAGAATGCGGATACTACTGTCATGGACGGTATAAGGGTAGTGAGTGACACGTAATCGTTGTGGATCCAACCAATCATGGGACAGGTGAATAGAAAGATCCACCACCTGGACCATAATAGTGATGTGCATATAAAATGATTATTGAGAAACTTATTGTAAACATACTAACCAAAATTAGTTTTGGGAGAAGAGTTTATTGATAAAAATATTATGAAGATATAAAGTTATCTTAATCCTAAAAATAAATAATGCTTAATAATTTTCTTATCACAAATAGTGAGTGTAAAATCTTAGGGCTTAGAGTCAATTGCTCAATGAATCACATCTGAATCGAATTCGGGAACTCCTGATGGTGATATATCGTCATCAGATTTTATGGGTTAAGATTTTTAGGTCAAAATGAAGTCACAAATTGACCCATGAGTACAAAGAAGTTAAAAATACTCGCACATGAAATATTATTTTCAAACCTTCATATGCCTTTTATCCGTAACCCGTTTTCAACATGTTTACGTAAAAATTCGCCCAGTTGCAGCATTACACCGATTTTCCCTCGTATTCATTCGCGGATTAAAGCAAAGTAGTTTAGCTTCTCATGCATGACTATTAATGTTTTAAATCTCATATACAAAATTTGCGAGTCAGGGTTTGTTGTCAAACTGCTCCGAAAGGGCTTTAGCGATTCTTATGAAAATTTTTGTGCATATTTGGTATGTCTATAAATCGGTCGTAATCTATCTTTTAATCCAATTTTTAGACTTTTTACAACACTTTTTATTTTTTTTAATTTCGTGTCTATTATTTTTTTAAGTGTCTGTTTTTATAAGGACGGTCCTATTCTCTATGACCTTCTTCAGGGATAGGTGGACCATATACCTACATTACATTTTACCTATTACGTCAACCAGCTTACTATTGACTTCATTTTCTTAAAAAGTCGGTTAAAGTTAAAGTCAATTTTAGAGTTCCGTACCTCTAAAGGAAAAATGGAACCCTATAGGATCACTTCATTGTCCGTCAAACTCAGTCAGTCAAGTCAGTAAGGTATTACGTTATGCTACGGTACTCTTAGTGCGCCAGTCTAACTCGCACTTGCCCAGTTTATCTTTCAACGTTTAACGAACTTAAACCGAACGAATCGATCTTAAGACGAAATCAAATTCTATATTTCGGAATAGCCTATAGATCGAACATACCAATAGAAATATATAAGCTGTGCCCGCGATTTCGTCCGCGTAAAGTTAGTTTCAAAAAAAGGTTCAATATTAGCGTTATTAGAGCTTATATCCTTCCTCGATAAATGGGCTATCTAAGACTGAAAGAATTTTTCAAATGGGACGAGTACTTTGTGAGATTAACGCGTTTAAGCAAACCAAAAAACTCTACCGCTTTATATATTACTAGTTGTTACCCGCGTCTTCGTCCGCATAATATTAGTTGAAAAATTTTAATATGTTTATAGCTAAATAGATACATTGGGCTTATAGCCTTCTTCAATAAATGGGCTATCGATTTTTCAAATAGGACCAGGAGTTCCTGAGATTAGCGCGTTCAAGTAAACAAACAAACACAATCTTCAGCTTTATATATTAGTATAGAGTGGCAATTTCGGCCCCTGTTGTGATTGGCAAGGCAACACTTCAAGCTTCGAGAGTACTTGATGACCTGGAGACTATCTGACGGTCCATACAGCTTGCATAAGCATCGTCTAAGAACTCCTTGTAAATGAGGTCGCAGGGAATCGGATGCGGTGCGGACAAAAATTTACGAGTACTCACGCGCAGGCAGGTCGGCTGAATTTATTGTCTCTATCGTGAAGCTTTAAGCAATAAAGATTTCATCATACAATATTCTAAAGAGGTAAAGTTTGTGAGTTTGTATGTTACGGGTAAAACTCGACCGACTCTACTGATCCGATTTTGAACATTCTTTTGCTTTTAAAAAGTTATTATTTTATTAAAGATAAAACTGCATGGAGTTGAGTTGCTCCAGCTTTGTAATTGATAATTAACATGCAAAAATGTGAAAATCTAATTTCTGTAAGAACAATTTTTAAAAGAGTGGCTAACGAGTTTCTTGCTGACTCTTCTCGTGGCCCGACTCTTCCGAATCAGTGGTAGCCTTTAAAATATTTGACAATTCAAAGAGTTTGTAAAAGTCTAGTTGAATAAAATATCATTTGAATTTGTATATAATCCCTGAGTGCTATAGAGTACTTTTTAATTTGGTCAATTTACATGTCAGTCACTAGTTTATTATAGTTTAATAGGTGGGTCTAAAGTATACCGCAGATTATAATTAAGCATAACTAAGTAATGTATTCAGTAAGATTATAGACTGCTATATATATACATATTTTAGATATTTAAGTTTATCAGAGGGTATTTGATTCATACAGGTTACATCTAGATTCTCTAACTCAACAGTTAGCACGCTGTAACCTCATTTAGTTTTCATGTACGCCATTTGTATGTTAAAATAGCATCTTATGTGTAATCATATGACTCACTTTCAGTACTATATTTAAAAAAATATTTTCACTAGTGCACGTTGATTTTATGTAAGACAGATTTATATATCCGCTACTTCGTGCGGGTTGAGACAGAGGTTTTTTTTTTAAATTAGAGTTTGTGTTTTTGTAGAATTCCTAATTCTTAAGTTAAAATTAATGTAGTCTATGTCATTCTTTATAACGTCAGCTATCTGTCATAGAAGGTATATTGAAAAAGGCGCGGCTATTTCGAAGATTAGATACCTATATCGAAAAGTCTGACTAGACCTAGTCCTAGTCAGTTAAAAAATTTTAAATGACATACTGCCCTTTCATTATAAGGGTTCGATAGTTTTGTAGTATACAATCGATAAAGTACAATTGTACAATAAGGTGACTGTGGTATTTAGAACAATGTGTAACACCAATTAACATATACAAACGTTACCCGTTTCTTAACGATATTGTAACAGGTTGATAATGGGATCCTATTAAATCAAATTATACCATTATGGTAAGTAAAATTGGAGTACGTGAGCATCTGCTGTGGATCATATGGCACATTTACCTCATATATGGCATTGCGTTGATATTTTAAAACAATTACATACCTATATATCAACAAGAAGGTAAAGTGCCCGGTTCAAAAATGAAAAGTATGTATCTTAAAATAACCTTGTAAAGTTTCACGTGATTGCCCGGAACCCTTAGCGCGCGAGTCAGACTTGCGTTTGCCCAGTATATTTTTTTGATTTAATTTATCTTTTACCTAACTTAATATTAAGCAATTGCCTTACTTTCACATTGGTAAATCAAGTGAGAGTAGTGTTCTCTACACCTATATAGAGCGTTATGTAAAGAGGAGGAAAGGAACTTGGCGTTACTGTTAGAATAACATCTCACACTTTAATTTCGCTTTATTTGACCAAATAACGCTTCACTTTCCCTTATCGGTGTCTATTGTATTCAATGGAGAAAGTGACGCGACTACAGAAATGGGCGCACAAATAACTTTTATGGAGCAATTTGCAGCGAAGTTATGTCATCAGAAAGTCCCGTAAAACGTAAGCGGCAAGGCTTGGCTATTACGGACACCGACAGAAATGTTCAAGCGGTAAAAAAAATTATGTACCTTCCATTATTAAGGGATGAGTTAACTTGCGAGAAGGGAATGCGAAAGTACAAAGCGCACATAAGACCATAATCTCATTAACTTGAATTAATATTGTACATGTAAGTTATTGAATTAATATTAATATGTAAGGACTGAACAAGCGAAAGTTCTGCTAACACGAAATATCAAATATCGCGGGACGTACAATGATGAGATTTGGCAAGGAGTTAGTTTATAGTTAGAGGAGTTCCATCCGTTTAGACGAGTTTTCAATATGGCCAGATTTAAGAGGTCCCTTAGACCTAAATTTTACGCGGATGAAATCGCGGGTAAAGTTTAGCATTAGATGAAAAAAACTGTTTAGTTTTTACTGGAAATATACGGCTTTTCCTGTATAATAATTTTAGCTGTAGCCAGAAGCCTGTAGACAGAAATCTGAACGATTTTTTTTATAGGCTATTCTATTTTCCATTTTTTTTTTATAGGCTGGCTGGTATAAAACATTTTTTTGTGCGGTTTCTTTTCTTGGCCCTATTGGCTTCGACAGTGGTAGTCGAGAGGAGAGGGGGGGGGGGGCGAGAATCTCTTCCGGTAAGGGACCTTCCTACGAGGACCTCGTCGAACGCAGTAAAACTTTTCAGAAATGAGCCTTTTTTTTTTTTGAAAAATAAATTGAAAAATATGTAAATTCTAGATTGGCCGATTGGATTAAACCAATGGTTGCCAACGACCAGATAGACCGAAAAAGAGCTGGTACGAATTGGATGCCTATGATGGGAAGTTGTAGATGAGATTTACCCAGGAAAGAGAAAAGTAGACCTAGAAGGGGAGGGTCTTCTCCGCACACTGATTCTGGAGAGTTATAAGCTTATAATTTTTGTATCCTCTCTCCACCCGTTGCCACTGTGTTTTAAGCTTAGATGCTTTCTGCGAATATAAAACATCAATTTTTATGAGGATATAAATAAATTTAAAATGTTATTTTATGATAGGTGTGACGTGATTTATGGATCACCCCGATTCATTGCGCTGCATTAAAAAAAAAGTTAAATTTCCTTCAACAGAGATCTGAGTTCGATACCAAATCTGAAAGAGGTGTTGTTGGCTTCCTTCGCCCCATCGTCGGAAGAGGTGAAGTCTGCCGCGAGCTACGCGCTGGGCTCCGTAGCGGTAGGAAACCTGCCTGAATTCCTGCCTTTCATACTCAACGAGATCGAAGCGCAACCCAAACGGCAATATCTTCTTCTACATTCCCTTAGAGAGGTGAGTTTTTTCATGGTTATTCTAGGTATGTATTTTTTTGCGTATATCGCGTACATATTAACGGAAACTTTAAATTTAATGACTAGTCTGTTAGTGCAGGTGGCACTAAACCTGACTGTCTCATGCAATGGGTGGTATAGCTCGTTTATTATAAAACTGCACGTCCCTACAAATGCAACCTCTACATGCATAATAGACGCAATAGACGTAAGCTCGTTTGAATTTAGAATATAGTCGTTGCACAATAGGGTGCCCCCTTACATAGTCACCAGAATGGGGAATATGTAATGACCTACATTTTAAAATTATTTTCACGATTATTGAATGTAAATTAGGTTTTCTTAAAAATTTTTCTTACAGTTTTCCCCCAAACACTATTAAATTACGATACATGATAATTTTAATAATTTACCGAATCCCAACCATACCTGGTGTTACAAAATCATTTTTGATCTCTTGTTGAGCTGTTTGCAATGCAGGCAACTATTGGCAAACTTTGTTTAGAATTTGTAATCTGTTGTTCATCTGAACCTTAACCGTGTGTTGTTTAAGTATTCTGCATCATTTAATATAATTTTTCCAGTTTATTCAATAATTTGACATACTATTAATGTTTTGTTGTTTTAGATAATTGCCTGCGAGTCTTGTTCCCCCGAAGGAATCGAAGCGTTGAGGCCTTTTATATCGGAAATTTGGGTACAATTATCAAAGCACTGTCAGTGTGCGGAGGAAGGATCTCGCAATGTGGTGTGTATTTTATTATAGTCATCCGTATTGGACATGGTTAATGGACTAATATATGATTTTTTTTTACTTAGCATATACTGTCCCACTGCAGGGCAAAGGCCTCCCCCTTTTCGAACCACACCTTCCTTTCTTGACCCTACCTGCTATCAAAAGTTAATTTTTATACATTTGCTAAAACTTTCTTCTTTTTATTAAAACTTTCCGTGTACCTAAATAACATACCAAACGATTAGCCGGAATGGTCTAGCTGGTCTCGAGTTTTGCCCTGTTCATTAATTCCATTCATTTGTTTGTTTATATAGATACATAACACTGTATAAATAATTTGTAATCACCGTGTACCTATATAAAGATGTACTAATTATTATTTTTAAATGATTACCTTTCTATCTTTCTATATGTCTATTCTATATGTCTCAATATTAAAACAATTTTTCGGATTTGTACGTGTTTTTTTGAACCCTAAAATATAAAAATAGCAATAAATTAAATATTAGTATTGAATTAATTAATAATTGAGGTATGCGAGATTCTATCTATTTTTTGAAAGTCACAGAAGAAAGTTAAAACAAATGACATTTTAGACTCCCGTTGAATTAAGAAGCCGTTTTGAGTACATGTTCGTGACTAGAGACAAAAGTTAATCTTAATGGACATATAATTTATCTGACTCTCTAATTATCTCTTAGATGTAGTGTTTATTTGTTTTTTAAATAAATTCATATATCTCATCTTTGTACAATTGAAATAAAACACAAAAAAACAATGTAGAAAAATAGACGGACTTTTGTGGAGTCTATGCCATAACCTTATTTACAAATATATATATATATATATTTTAAATTTAGAACACGTGTTTGGATACTCGTACTCAAAGTCTATGACAGTCACGTAACACGATGCGTTCGGATCAGTTTAATCTAGGTCCGAATGCAATTTGAAAACAGAACGCATCAAGTTCGGAAATTCTAATGAAAATGTGCTTAGAATGAACGACATCGCTCCCAATTGCGACACCTAGATGAGTAAAACGTCTTTCGCAATCTGTACAATGTGATTGTAATAGTGGAGAGTGAGACAAAGAGATATAATTAACACAATTCTTATTGAATAATGGACCTACAAATTGTTAAAAACGCTTTTTATCTATTTTTTGTAAGTTAGTAGTAAGTATGGATGCTTCTTTAAGAATGTCTAAAGTCTCTAAGTCTCTTGTATTGTCTCTAAGCGAGCTTACAACCTTATTAAATTAATAACAATACGAAGTAAAATTAATAGAATTAATGTTTTCTTAGATCTTTATAAAAGTTATAAACAACTTAGTAATCTCTAGTGTTATGTTATCAGCGTCAAGTGTATGTTAAAAGAACCATAAAAACATAAAATAACTTAAGTATATGTAAATTATCTCTTTAAGTTTAATTTGCACTTCGACATGTAGTAATCTTTTTTATGAATTGATCGTATTTGCAAAGGAAGTATAGGATGAAGTCGTAAAGTTTAAAAGTATATGAATGATTTACACATACTAAAGATTGCCGGCTGGTCGAAATTAGCCCACGAATCTTAAAATTTGCAAGGCTTATTTAAAGGTATAAACAAAATTTTAATTTTTTGTACAACCAATTTTTTTTATTTGAAGAAAAATCGTTTGGCATTGGTTTTCAGATTTTCCTATTAAAATTTGCATTTTCGGCACTTTTAATATCACCTGAATAAATTTTTGTACCGACTGTAACAAAATAATTAAACATCTCACAGAATGATAAAATCAATCAACAAGAACCGCAAAATAATTTTTAACTGATTTTATCAAATCAAACACATTTGATAATATCTAGAGTCCAATATACCATTATTTTTGTTTTAAATCTTAATGTTTTAAGTTTTTATACGACGCAGGTGGTAAAAACTTTGACACTTAAGAATTGACAACAAATTACTATGATATAATAATTTAACAATTTTTTGAACGCTTATGACTCTATTCTGTATATTAATGTCACATTAACATCCCCGTCTATTCAAACTAATATGTAATATGCCTCCGATTTATCTCCAAAAATTCTTTTCTGCTATAAATATTATTTTAACATCTTGTTCTTTAAAGGAATTACCGTCTCGCAACTATTTTTTTCGAATAGGTAATAATTGATTTGATCACGTTTTTCCGGCTGTTATATGAAGAAATGGTTATTTAAATTACAGGACAAAGTTACTGTTTGGTTCTGTATATTTATTAATTCTAATCAATATAATAAAATTAAATAGATGTTCGTTAGTCTCGCTAAAACTTGCAAAATGGACCGTTTAAAATTCTGCTTGTTTTGATTCATAGTTCTTTTTCTTTTAGGGTAGGTTTAAAGTTTAAAAGGAAAGAAAAGAAAAGTCGGAAGAGTATTTAAAAATTACAAAAAAATGCAGATTTCTTTGCTACTTCAATATACCTACTTGAAATAAGTGAGTATATGACGTTCGTACTAAATCTTTTGACTGACGTGCTTGTTAAATTTTTATTTCATAAAACATTCCGCCAGTGTCCCGATTTATGTAGATTATATAAAGGAGATTGGTTAATTGACTAATAAGTGAGGAGCCTAAATTCTAGCAATAGAAAGTCAGTCTTGTCTGCTAGTAAGAAAAAAAAAATAGTTATATTTGTAGATAACCTGTCAAATTTAAAGGTGCAGTTCTTATAATTGATCTTCTTTTATATAGAAAAGTCAATAATTGTTGTATTCCTATTTATTTGTTACGGACTATCATAAAGACCTAGCACGAACATTCTCAATAGTTTCACTTACCATTACATTCGAAAATAATCGTCAAATGACGGTTCATGCTTCCATTTTACATGACTTACGTGGCCGTAACGTCAAGGATTCGATACATACGACTAGTGATTTTATTCGTGCTAGCAATATTTAGCAACTAAGTTGTTTAGAATGGTAGTATTAATGTTCCATTTGACGTTCAGTTTTAAATATAAAAATAGGTAAACTATCGAGATTGTTCGTGGTACGCCCTCGGAAAAATCATAATCAGCCCCTCTGAAATAGATTCAACGAGATACTAGTAAATCAATTTTAAAATATGTAATAAAAATTATTTTCATACCAGTAAGACAGCTGATACTTAACCACTTAATATTGAAGAAAATTGAGACCAGCATATTACTGTTAGAACTGTTTTAAAGGTAATATTTAATATTTGCACTTTTTTTGTCCTAATGCAGGCTGGCAAAAAATGCTTTGAACATTAAGCCAATCTTTTGTATAGCACTGGTTAATAAAAAAACAAAAAAATTACTTACAAAGTAAATATATAGGACATATATAATCAAAGCTTTATACAAATCTATCTAATTTCCTCAAAGTCTTTAATAATAAATATATAAAGCATTCAATATTTACCTTTACTACCTAACACACTTTACACTAACTTTCACACAATATTCCATTTCTGTAAAGCCTGTGCCACACCACACCTTCAAATATTTGAACACTCATTTGATGCAGGACACAGTTCAATGTCCTGAGTGTGGCTCATTGATCAAACCAGTGTATATTTTTAACAAGTTTATTAAACAGGCAACAACTACTAAGACTATATTCTAGGACAAGTAGTGACATGATATGGGGTCAGTAACTATTGCAAATTAACACAACTTGCCTTATAACTTAAAAATTTATTTCAAACTTAATTAACTCAATTTTATAACTTACAATTTAATTATAATTAAAAAAAAAACTTTATACAATTAATATTTACAAAAAGACTTGCATGAGCTAACTTAATTACATTTTTAAAGGAGGTTCAAGAACTAGAGAAAATATTGCAATTGTTCCATAAATGCATGTTCAAATATTTAAAGCTATAGTGGGGCACCCATTAATAAAAATACATATTTATATATGGATTTATTACAGAATTAGAGGTAGCGCCATGCTTGTAGCCGAATTGGGCCGGCGCATTCAATGCTGTCACGTCTAGTGATGGTGTTGTTGTCGCGTTTCGTTCGGTTTGTGAGACTTCCCGGTGGCCTAACCTCGAATACGAATATGAATTATGTTGCACTATAATAAATAATAATAAAGGCTGACCATGTTAATAAACACTATATTATTATGGACACGTCTTCCGCATCGTCAAGTGTTTCCCTGTTGTATGTAAAGAAATTACCATAAAGAAATTGAATAAAGGTCCGTTTAATTAATTTAATTAAAGAATCTTGGCTTTTGATTTTGATTAAGATCTTGGGTTGTAGCACCTCAAAAGACTTTATTTCATTTGATTCGAAACATCAACAATGAACTTAATTAATTAATATAAAAACATTATAAAAAATAATATTACGTCTAGATCTACTACATGTGTCCAGTAAAGCTATATACAGCATTTCAGTGGTCCCGTAATTACTTTAAAAAACTTACATTAAATTATTTTAAGGTGTCAAGATATTAAAAGTACTTTTGAAGCATTGTTTTTACTAGAAATCCATGTTTTAACAGCATCATTTTTCTAGTAGATCGATAGCTACCAGCAGGTAATGCCGTATACAAACAGATTTTTTAAATGAAATTAAAGTTAAATGTTCAGTAAAAGTAAATACCGTCCAAAACGTAAAATTCTGAGGGTCTAGCACGAACTTTTCGAACCAGAGTAAGTCATCGAGTCGACTTACTACGGTTCGAAATAACACACCTGCCACATATGAATGGAATACCACAGGAGGCACGTATTAATCGTTTCACGTTTTTAATGAATGCTAGTGCATACCGCGGTAACGTTAAGAAGGGTCCGCAAGGAGTCTAGCACGAACATTTACATCCTAAAACGACTCTTCAACTTCCGTACGGTTCAGAATGTTCGTGCCAAGGCCTCTTTACGTTGGCCCGCTTTTGGAACAAAATAGAAGCATCAATGAAACCGTAGGTATTACATACAATTTATGTTTAATTTGAACATTTATTTCTACATAACATTACATGAATTACAATACGGATAATAAAGCGTAATAACATGAAAATTTATATGTAAATCATATATTAGTCACAGGTTAATATAATTATATCATAAGTTATTGTTGTTTATATGTGAAGATCCACTGTAATTACATTTATTGATTGATGAGGAAGGGTTGGCCCTCGAGCTTTTAAGTCGATTTATCAATGTTCAAGAATATAATAATTGCATCTAATATATTTAAGATCTGTCTTAAAACATTTATGTTGCTAGGAACATAATAATAATAATAAATATATAGGTCTATATGTGACACGGACGTCTGTTCCTAAGGTAGACAACTTAATGCCTGTGTTATAGGTAACAGCCGCCTGTTACTCACAATTTTTTTTTACTAACACATGGTCCTATGTTGTTTGATAATAAATAAACTTGAATTTGAAGTTCAGACAAAGTAGCGGGCATTAACGCCCCTAGACGATGAGTTTTGCTTGTGAATATTTAAAATGTATTGAAAATATAGTATAGACGATGATATATTTAATCGATAGTGCAGTTAGTTGGAATCAAAAATTAAATAGTAAAGCCTGTAACAGGATACTTAAAGCGTTTATCGCTCATTAATTTAGGGAAACAAAAGTATATATATATATATATATACATAATTTAATTATTCATTTTGTTATCCATCTTAGTCGAGTCTTGGGATCTTCTAATTTTATAGGAGTACGTAGAAATAATTTGGACTGTGGAAACATTTTTTTCAGGCCGACGATTACACTCGCTTTTGAACATTATATGGCTATAATGAACTTTAGCAACTGCCAGCAAATTTTCATATACTTTTTAATTTTAGTATTTGCGCGCAAACTTCCACTTTATTTAAAACTTTTGACCTATTCGCCTTTCAGAACTACCTGACGTTTTATGCGACTGCATACTGTTTGGATATTTGAAAGTGACCTAAAACTCGTCAACTTTTTCTTATTTCATCCCGAAATCAGATCGACAGATGTATTGCCAATTAATATTTAATTTATTCAGTAAGAGGGAATAAGAGGACAAATCGCATGGCCTCTTTACACCATGTTGTCTGAATTCTCTACAAAGAATGTGTAGCAAAGAATTCATGACGGCAAGTAGAACTCGTCATTACTCTCAACCGATGTTAAGCCACTGTTGGGTACAGGTCCCCTCTCCTTTTCGCCACAGTTGTTGATCCTGAGCTTAACACAACCATTGTGTGTCTGCTGCGGATCGAATGTCGTTGGTACATTTGTACGGTGTTCTGACTTTAGGACGTTTGCTTCCTTATGGTGGCCATTCTGTTAAAGATTGCTACACCTGGCCAATTGGAACGTAATGTCGGATCATTGTGGATTCATTCATGATACATGCCCCACCCATTCAGAGGTATTGAATATAAAAAAAAACAATAATTTACCAAAGTTCGTATATTATGTTGTCATATTGTCTTCAGACACTAGTTCAACTATAGTTCTAACTTGATCTCGTATACTGCGCGAAGTTTGCAAACAGTATTCTAACGCAATCTTCTTCTACGAACCTTTTCGTATACCGTACTTTTTTCATAAATTACATTTTAAAGTGCTCAAGCACTCGATGTCACGATTTTAAACTTTTATATGTCCATTTTGTAGACTTTTTTAAACATAACTTCAAGCTAATAATATATTTAACTACTACCAAGATACCACTAACCACATGTCGCACCCACTAATACAAGCTTTTAATTTAAGCTTAGTAGAAGGGGAAAAGCGAATATTAGACATACCTAAAAAGTATTCATAATGTTTTTAAAAAAAAAAAAACATTTTGAAGTAAAACTGTATGTTTAAATTTAATTATGTGTTATTCAAAGACAAAAATGCATTAACGGTAAAACATAATTCAATCATTTTTTTTTTAAATTAATAATTACAAAATGTACTAAGCATTAAAAATTATTTATATTGTAACTCATCGTATAAATTACTAGCCTTGTCGGCGACTACGTCCGCGTAAAATTAAGTAAAAAAACAAATTCAATTTTAGCGTTTTGATATAAATAGCCTATAGCCTTCCTCGATAAAGGGGCTATCTAACACTGAAATAATTTTTCAAATCTGACCTATGATCCCGAGAATGGCGCGTTCAAGCAAATAAGGCAACAAACAAACTCTTCAGCTTTATACATATCATAGAGATATCATAGAGTATAGATAAGTTATTGTTGAATGTCTCTATACAAAAAAAAAATGCTACAATGGCATTTAAAAGCCAGAAAATATAGTTGCTCTAATATTACATGTTCATTCTACTTATTAAAAAATATAGTTTAAACTAGCGGACCCGGCAGACCATGTTCTGCTTCTTATTATTTACTTCTATTATCGAAATCGATATCGATTCGTTCCCGTTCCCGTATAAGTTCAAGTTGACTCTACATTTTAGATATAAAACGATTCTATGCGGATAAAAGGGCTAGTTATAGGGTTTTCCCGGTAATTATTCGATTTTTTCTCGCCGTAGAAGCCATCCTTGGACTTAAACGAACATTTAAAAAGAAGAATTGGTTAAATTGGTCCAGGCGTTATTAAGTTATGCGCTTACCAAAATATATATATATATAGACCAGTTTATCAATCTGAAAGCTAGACAATAGACTCCTAGAGGATAAAACTTACCTGAACTAATTGCCATTGTTAAAATTATAAGGTTTAACTGAAAAGATGATGAGATTCTTGCAGAAAAGTAATGGAGAAAAGTGCACTGCTTCTGAATTATCACTGGAGGTACCAAGTATTTTCTACCAAAATATAACATTACAATATGGATTTTTGTTTAAAGTATTTTTGTCTTTAAAGGCCTCCATTCCTTCCATTCATTTTTCATGCTTATTGCGGAAAAGAATTAGTAAAGGTGTATCCGTTTATTATTAGAAAACGAGATGTGACAAAGTACCATACTAAGGTCTCAATAGGTTTAGAAATATATAAATAGGTCTTTATAAGCAAGAGTCGATTGGGAATTTGTAAGATAAAGGTAAAGGTCGCTTCAGTTCTCGACCCCTTAGAATTTCGAAATAATACCGATGCCATTTTCTCCCTTTAATTTAATGTAATTTGAGATAGGACTTTATGAACAAAACTAAGTGTCCACTTTTATTAACATAAATTACTACCTCACTTTGTATCTAAACTTTTATACTAGTACAAATCTGATAAGGAATATACTACAAGGAACCCAAATAATAAAGCCTTCTTTAGTGCTCTATTTATAACAATTAGTTTCAAGTCGTGCTCTTAAGAACAACTTAATTAGACTGAGTGGACTCACACAGCAAACTAACTTACCGACGGTTTTGTAAAATACAGTACTAAATTTTGTCTACAGACGCCAAAGAGTTTGCATACAATTTTTTTATTAAATATATGCAATACGGTCAAAATAATAGCTCATTCATTGTAAGCTATTTGAGAAAGTACAATTTGGTTTAAGGGAGAAAATACTAAAAATAAAATAAGACACTAATTAGTTTGTATATAATTTGCCGTTACAAGCAAAAATCCTGGAAAGATTGCGTGCTCCAATTACTTATCTTACAAAAATAATGAGACAGGCGCTTGAGTAATATTTTATTAATAAACTATATCTAAAACGTAATAATTTCTTAAATAATATTGTTCTTTCTTTGCCGAAATAATTATCAATATTAATTAATTTCAGTATCAAACAATTAGTACAAAATTATACTTATATGAAGGCTCATCAGAAAGCGCTTTAATCATAGCGGTTTGCCTGGTTTTTGTTCTATATCCGGGTTAACTTAGACAGCACGCTCAGGTATGAAATCACATAGCAAAAGAATGAATGCCTGAGGCTTGTGACCCAGATGAAGGTTAAGGAATTATCTTTAAAGTGGCAACTGACACGCACCTTCACTGCCCGTGTTACCTTCCCTGACTAACAGTTCCGGTATGATCTTATGCTATAACGATATACATCTTTTAGCCTTCATCATGGTGATGTAGGTGATGAATCTTATGTCATCGGTTATTATTCAAGGTTTAGAGAAGAAGAGACGAGTATAAGATATTAAATATCAATAGAGGTAATGAAGGTAAAGCTAGTTGCTACATTTACATGACTTTTAACTCGTTACATGCAGGAGAAAATTGAAATTATACTCACATTAATGTTTGAATAATTGTAATAAACCAAAATACAATATTGTATGGTGGAAATTTCATTACGAACGCTTAAGAAACGCAGCGCTGACGTTTGATATATGAACCCATATATCTCCCATGAGCTGTTCCTTGTTTTGCTTAAGGCTCTCAGGTGTTTTATCTAATGGCACACAATAGCATTAAATGCAAGTGAACTCTATTTTGCGGCCCATTTAATCTAATATCATACTGAGTCCGAAGAGTGGTAACGTTTTTATGAACGCTCAAGAAACGCGGCGGTGACGTGTGATATTTGAACCTGTGTAGCTACTATCAGCTGCTTTCCTTATTTTGCTTACGGCTCTTAGGTGTTTTATCTAATGGCACACAATAGCATTAAATGCAAGTGAACTCTATTTTGCGGCCCATTTAATCTAATATCATACTGAGTCCGAAGAGTGGTAACGTTTTTATGAACGCTCAAGAAACGCGGCGGTGACATGTGATATTTGAACCCGTGTAGCTGCTATTAGCTGCTTTCCTTATTTTGCTTACGGCTTTCAGGTGTTTTATCTAATGATACAGGATAGCATTAAATGCGCCTTGAGTGAACTTTATTTCACGGCCCATTTATTCTAGCCATAAATAAACTCCTTTTACTAGAATTACTAGAATAAAAGTTTAATTCAAGTAAATTTAATATGAAAATGAAATTAAACGTTCCCAGTTTTTGTTTTTTAGACCTTGAAAAAGTCTTCGTTGAAAAGAAATATTTTTCTACGATACAGTGATTTTAGTTTTGATAATTTTTTTTATCAGCTTGTTGTGTCCGACTTCTGGGCAAAGGCCATTCTTGATCCACCTTCCTCTTTCCTGGGCCAATCTTATCCATAACTATACTATATAATGAAAAATACATGGATGGTTTCTTATTATATAATGTGTAAGTAACTTGTATTTGTAAGGTTCTCTATTAATCTTAAAATAACAGTTATTTATAGATGTAAATGAAATATTTATATATTTAGAAAGTTGTGTGTTTATGTTATAATGTAGCCTACCCATTTAAATTTTCTGTGAAGGCAGCTCTAAATTTTAATACGTTCCTGAGCCTAAGTAAACTTAACATAAGCTTTCTAAATTTGATGTTAGCACATAATAGCTTCCAATGTTTATATATTTAAGAAGTGACCTAATCCTGTAATATTTAATATGTGTACCTGACTTTCAGTATATGTAAATATAAAGCCGGAGCCAGACATAACTTCATTTGAATGATCATTTCAATGATCATATAGTGTGACCGAATTTGTGTAACTGTAAAAAGCTTTGTAGTACTTTGTGGTCTTCAAGGATAAAAATGTACAAAAACTTTGAGCTGTGTCTGGCTCCGCATCATATAATATAGGCGTCCGTGCGGTTTTATAAGAAACATTTTATATGTTTAAACCCAATATTGGTAATGGACTTTTGTGTAAGTCTTCTTCTTCTTAGCTTTATCCCAGTCTAGTACCAGGATAACGCTAGGAAGAAGAAGTTTTGCTAAAAATGCAGAGGATGGGGCTGTAGGGCGAGTTAAGACAACCGACTCATCCCCGTAACCACCATAATATCGGTTATATAAAACTTTTCGGTCATATAGGGTTCTGTTTCAAAGGACTAGACTAATACAAAATATTTGAAAAAAAAAAATATTTGATTTGAAAAAGAGTCGAATAAGGAACATAAAATAAATAAGGAACTCGAGAAGGAGGAAAACAAAACTTTTGCTGACTAGAGATTTGATTTTATGTTTAATAAACAGAACCAGTACATAAGTAATGTTTGGGTTCGGATAATAAATATAGTTTAAATACTATATAAGAATTCATTTATTTTATTTTATTGTCCATGTTTTAAAAAGTATTTGAATTTAGTTACTAAATTACAGGCAGACTCCTGTTATCATAGGTCATTGTACTTACTTTTTAAAGATATCTAGGAACCTAGTGCGGCCCTGTTTTTGGAATAAGATTTTTCACGAGATGTTACGTATACTCATTTAGTTCAAGGTAAGTGTGACTGGCGTCCGATGGACGAGTTACCTCGGACCGACCTTAACATGGGTTCCCTTTCCTCGGTGGCATTTCTACGTATTTAATACACTTGTATTGACTGAACTGGTTCTTGATGGAATAATTGCGACCGCCGTTGGAATGTATGACTGCAACCTCTTGTGGCTTGTGACGTCACCGCGAAATAAGGCACGAACAATAATAACTTTTAAATATTTGAAGGCCGTTATACTGTTTCAAATTTATATAATATTTCATGTATAGTTATTGGCAGCACAGCACGAAATATATTAAAATGTACAACATATTATTGTGTTCAAGAGAAACTTTGGATCAGCAGTATTGAAATGTCGTTTACCGATTTCAATTTTCGAACAATAAAAAATAATAAAAAGAATTAAATAATAATAAAAAGTATTATTATTTTTTCCCGTTTGGATATCTATATCACTATTTTGTCTTCATTATACAGCGAACACTTCATTCAGCTTTTCTCAGCATTCTCTTTTTTCTTAAATTTAATAGATTAAAAATTAAAATAACATTTATTATCTTTCTAATGAAGTAATTTTATTTAATCTTTTCGATCAAAAATACAACATTCTAATACTTGGCATACCGTTGTTTAAACACTGACTTGCTAAAATACCCGTATATGGCTCAACTAAGTTACGAACCGTGACGTTGATTATGATATTATTGAACGTTTACTGTATATTATTACAATAACACCATATTTCACTATTCTTATCCTTAATATTAAAGGTAAGAATCAAGCACATTCGTTTAAATCTGTATGAAAACCAATCAGAAATTGAACACGTACCTTTTCGAATTTTATTCTGCCTGTTTCTCACCTAACTATCTAAGCTTAAATTAAAAGCTTGTATTAGGAGTGGGTGCAACAATACCCCAACGGCGGTGGGGTTTGAACCGGGTACCGTGCGGATTACAATCCATACCTTATACCGTTGAGCTATTGAGGCTCTCTCATATAATTATATAATGACGTATATATTATGACGTCATAAAAATAGTTTTGTACAGAGATTTACGTCGATAGAAATACGTATTGCACTTTCAGAATTGAGTTGACGCAATTCAATTCAATATATAGATTTCGATTAATTAAGTTTGTTGATGTTATTGAATAAGTGGGTTTTTAATTTAAGATTTTAATCATTAGTATGTAATATTATGTGATGGCGTCCATTCTTTCTAACCTAAATTATCGAGTTTTTTAAGATGCTATACTATTGTGGCATTTCTATTAATATTCTTTTTTTTTGAATTACGTCACTTTAAATTTTAAACTGCTATATTACAAACAGAAGGCACCAAAATATATAAACTCTTTTTGAAGTCTATTTAACTATTTTATATTTACACATTTAGACTAAAACACGTCATTTAGTCTAAAAGAAAAATGACTTTAGAGATAAAAACCTTTTCAGACCGTCTATTCGAATTAGTATGAAAATGTAAACATAGATACAGTATCAAAATATGTAACGAAGACACTTAGTCGATTGCCCGTAGTAACTTTAGCTTGGCGAGTCATATGGCTGTCCTTAATTGCTCTCTCATGCCTTCAATAGAACAGGCCCTTCATCATATACACACCGGCAGAATTAGCGAAACATAAAAAAGAGACAAAATAAAATAGATAGTTTTATTTTTAAATAATATTTAAACATAAAACAATTAAATTAATAAGTTTTGAAATTAATTTGGAACACAACGCCATAGTTAAAGTTTATTAAAAAAAAAACTAAACACGATGCATTTTTCTTGGATTTTGTAATGACAGAGACAAACATTTGAAAATTTTAAATTTTGTGACGATTTACAATTAAATGAATTTTTAATAGCGAATGCCACCTTCCCTTCCCTGTGATCCTCTGATGTAAGTTTCCATCATGAACTAAGAAAAATGCATTTCGTTTAGTTTAGTTTTTTTTTTTTTTCGAGGAGGTCGTGGCCTAATCAGTGGTCGGCATTTGAGTCGTTCGCTAGGCTAAGTTGCTCTTGCTGCGACCGGCTGATGGATGGATGACCCATTCTAGCACCGATTTATATTTAATATCCGACCTCCTCCGTGTTTCGGAAGGCACGTAAAACAGTGGAACCCGATTAATGTAACTGTAATAGTCGTAAGGTTGTAGAGATTACTTCGTAATTAGACATATCATTTTCATTGGTCTGTTTAACAAGGCATTTCTTGGTTATGAAAATGCGAATTGTGTGCCCCCACATGTAAAATAGCGAAACTGAATATTGCTACCATTTTCTAATAATAATATTTTAATTATTGGTACTTACTTAAATAAGTACCAATAATTAAAATATTATATACTTACTTAAGTAAGTACCAATAATTAAAAAAGCCTTTACTTAAATATAAATAATATTTTTTATATTTTAATTATTAGTTAATTATGTTTTCATTATTGGTACTTGCTTAAGTAAGTAACAATAATTAAAATATTATTTTATATTTTAATTATTGGTTAATTATATTTTAATTATTGATACTTACTCAAGTACCAATAATTAAAATATTATTTATATTTAAGTGAAGGCTTTTTTTTATTGTTTCATAAAGAAAGTTTATTAGAATCTTTTTCCTTAAAACATACTGTTTCTTTTGAGTCAAGACTTTTGTTGAAGTTACGCATAAATGTGAACATTTGCATTATTGAAAACGTTAAATAATAATAGTGTGTGTGTGTATACAACTTTTTTGATTAGTATTTAGCCTTAATATATATTAAATTTTTATTGTTGTAAAAATAAATAAAATTTATGAGTTTCACGGTATTTATTTTATGTATATTTTCTATATATGTATTTCGTTACATACGTTTACTTTAAACGTATATGTTTTTTAATTTAGCTTTCTTTTGATATAGATAAATATGAGATTTATTTTAGGGTTTGTGTAGCGAGAAAAAACAGTCTTTATCCCCGGCAGTGCCGACAGATGTAAATCTTGTAAATAGAGACATTCGGTAACGATAACAGAATCGCGAGTTCAGTGATTTCGTCCCATCGCAAAAATGCACAAAGCGCCTAAAGAAGCTTTGACTTCAAATACAAATTTGAATGATATTTTATTCAATTAGACTTTTACCGATTTGGATTATCAATTAATATTTATTGTTACATTACATTATATTTAAATAATTAGCATAACTCTATTTGTATCTTCACTCACTGTATATCTCCCTCTAACTTTTATTCGCCTCGATCACAATTTTCGTAACGTTCTCGACACGCTTTCACCAGATTCGCGTAAAGAAGTTCTACTTCAAAAACAATACACATTTATTTCCTATGCGTTATCCCGGTTAAGTACAAGGGTCCGCTTATATTGCAGAGGATTTGGCTGTGAGGCAAGTTAAGATGACCGATTGCCATCTGACGTCATCCTCGGAACACCCACGATCTCTACAACCTTACAACTAATATCACATGATTGGTGTATTGTCATTTGTTGACAATGATTTCGTCATCGTTGTCGTGATTGTCTTTCGTAAGGGTGAATTTAGGGAAACTATGGCCTTTATTATTATCTGTGCACGATTATTCTTTGCCTACATTCTCAATGCCTTTAATGATAGTCATCGAAAGTACATTAATCATCATTATAACCACGATATCGGCCCTGTGTCTTTAAATACATATTTGGTTTTTAAGTGAAAATCCCATTAATATTAGTTACTTCTTTTCAAAAGTTAACTAAAATAAAGGTTATATGTTATTTCTCCTGCTTGACATGAATTTCAATAAGGTGACGCTCGATTCTAACAAGAATCTACCTAATCTCACATCTAACTTTTACTTAATTGAACGCCCCGCTATCAGCAAATTAAATCCCAGACAGTCTCATATATTACCCTATATTGTGACAATTACGATTTAATACACCCTAAACCTAACCCCCAGGGCGTTAACCCCATGCTTAGAATAATACCTATCTAAATGTGTATTTTACGACGATAATTTCAAACTTTAATCTTGCGAAATAACCGTATCTGACAAATTGATTAATAAATTTATGGAAATATCCTGAAAATGTATATATTAATGGGGGCGAATTAAACGATAAATGGGGAATAATGAGGAAAGAATATTCCCGTGTCTCCTCGAAATGAACGTCAAACATTGAATAGAAATCTCCAATAAATGCAAGAAAGAGAAATTAAGCAATAATATTACATACATAAAAGAGAATTACAGAACTACACAAAAAATTACAAAACTACGCAAATTATTACTAACGAAAATTACAAAACTGGACAAAAGAATCAAAACCTTTCAAATTGTGAACACAATCAACTCTTACAAAGTCGCGAGTAACAGCTAGTATAGAAATATAATTTATAGTAGCAAAAAATGTACTATACGCTGTACGATCAAAGCCTTTGCCATAATATATAAGCGAATAACTTTTCCTATTTAGCGTATTTTTTGTTGACGACGCAAAAAGTACATCAATTTTAGAGAAGTTGCCACAATATATCATTCCGTAGAAAAAATATCAAATCACCAAACCGTTATTTCAAAACGAAGAGAGTTGTAAAGGCACTTTCACATCCAAGGAAAATATTCCAAATACATTTTTTTAAAGAATGTTAGGAATACTTTTTAGGTATTTACAATATTCCCTTTTCCGGTCCTACTAAGCTTAAAATAACAACTTGTATTAGGATAGGGTGCGACAATATTCCAACGGCGGTGGGGTTTGAACCGGGTACCTTGTGGATTTCAGTCCATAGATTTTATTTCAATTAGAATACTAGGAGCAATTTGATATATTCAAAGAAAAATTTGAAGGCGCTTAAGTGGTTCCCGCCCTAAGTAGAGTCGACTCTTCGACTTATTTAAGTTCGAAAGTTTCGTGCTAGGTCTTGTATTTTTCAGTCGAATTTCGAGACAGATTTTTTAATAATAATAATAAAATTGTACAATTCCAAATACACACTTTTTAAGTATATTGGTTGGTGTGCTTGCTTTCTTGTAGTCTAAAAGGATTATATCGAAAGTCAACTGTCGTAACAAAACTCATAAATAAAATACAGGGATCGAAATTTGAATAGAATAACTATTATTATGTCGACAATGGTTAAGAGAAAAACTGAATTGAAAAAAAAAAACTATGATAATGTCATTAATTCAAAAATCATACCATCTCGTCGTTAATATCAGAAATTTAAATCGAATATATAACCTGCGTTCGAAATAAGAATCTTTTTTGTTTTATTCCGTACCAGATGGATAAAACTTCCCTTAGTAAAACAACCATATGTGTAAAACAAACCCATATATTTTTATACTAACGGTTGTAAAGTTCAGAGCTTTAACTTCATGTACAATGAGACTTGCAGCAGTATAAATAAACTACTGGATTCAACATTACAAACAAGCGCATAACTGTAACATGCACGTTTTATTAAAATTCATTTACATCTCGAGTGCGGCATTGCGACGTTCATTTTTCTTATGATTTTATCTGCCGCTTTACATCTCGCCGGCCGTGCCCTTTCAGTGCATTTAGTTTTAAAAATAAACTTACTGTTAAATAATTTATCTCACAGTTTTTTTATTGCGAAACGTCTTAAACTACATTCTGTTATGAATTTTGTTTAAGACGGAAGTTTTTTTCTTTGTTTTTTTTTTTTTTTTAAATTAATAACAGATTTACTTTTAACTATGATCAATGAAGATGATGATTATAACATATGATATTATGATATACCTGATGTAATAATTCAGCATACCTATACCTTGTAATATACATTATCAAGTTAGAAAAGTTTATTTTGTATTAGTTGACACATGTGATTTCGTCGGGGAGAATTTAAGAATTTTGTTATATCTTGAGTTTTTTTGATTTTTTTTTAGCCTATCTTATTCCTTGTAACATTAGCTGTATCACTGAAATTCCCAAAAAAGTTTTTTTTTATTAAATATTTCTTTTACAGAAACCTAGACCTGATAGTAACGAACACAATAAAAACAAAAATTTTCCGATTTGTAGCAATCGTTCGAATTAAGTTATGCGCGTACATGCATTTCGTCGCCCCAACGGCGGTGGGGTTTGAACCGGGTACCTTGCGGATTTCAGTCCATACCTTAAATCGTTGAGCTATTGAGGCTCTATTTGATACCTCATGCTTTTTAAAACGTTGATTCTTTGATTTAAGGTTTTCATGTTCTTTTTTTCATTTTATGATCATACGAACAAACATTCTTAACTGAAGACGCACTTTATTTTCAATAATGCTTACTGTTATTTTTCCATTTACAAAAATCAAGTTTTATAGAACCAAACTTTGTAATAAGAAAATACTTATTATGGTCCTTCCATTTATTTTTTGTTTTCTAAAATGCTATGAAGAGTTATAGTTGCACTGCTTTAGCAATATCATTGTTGTATATTAAAAAAAGTGTTTTAGTGACAAATATTGCTCCGTAACGAATAAATGTCGAAACGTTACAACATATCTAAATCTTTTCTATATTTGTGGCTATGAGGAGTCAAGTCTTTTTAAATTACCCTATTGTTTCCCGCTGCTGGGCATAGGCCTCTCCCTTCTTGGTCCATTTTCCTCTGTGCTGGACCAATCTCATGCATTTCCCGCAAAAACAATCCAAATCGTCGCGCCACCTCTTCCTCAGCCTTCCGAGCCACCAGTGGATATCCTATGAAGTTTAGTCCCAAAAAATCCGGTGTAAAAGTTGGTCACCATAAATTTGCACTAATGGACGTCTACTTGATGCGATCGAATGCATTTCGCCGGATGGAAAACGTAACGTAGGCCCACGCCGAATCCAATCTTCCAAACATTATAAAGTGCACCCGCTGTCACGCCTCCACAGCGGATTTAATAACTTGATTCACGTTTGGTTAGACCTAAAAGCCCTCTTTTGATTATTACTCAAAAGAATTACACGTATCAAGATTATTTGATAATTAAAGTTTCTCTTTTTTCCATCCACCATTCTTTTGTAGTGCTGCGTAAATATTACTTAAAACGTTCTATAGGCGGCATAATAGAATAAGGTGTAAATTACACTAATCGATTAAAAAGACGGTGTGTGGACTATATAATTTGTTTCTTTTTTAAATAATGGAAACTAATATTTTCTATAAAAAATATATCATTGACACGTAAAACTTTAACATGAAAATACTTTTTTTTTTAAATAAAGTATGTCAGATGAAATTATTAAGGTAAAGAATATCAGTAATCCATAGTCTATATTTCTAAATAGCAATATATCGGAGTTCCAAGGAAATATTAAGAACTTTTGTGTAAAAATTAACACTGACAATATATATTACGTCAAAAATGTGAAAAATTCTTCTAAATGAAATCCAACAGTCAGTCTTGAAACTAGTATTTGTAATAATCCATTTTATAGTCATAAAATTTCAATGACAAAGCTGTTTTTTTTTTTTTTTAATTTTATACAACAAAAACTATATGATGCTCGCTAAATGCGGTGTTGCAATCCTTCAAAAATTTATTTCATAAATTTGTAATAACTTTTTTCGAATGATTATTTAACTAAATAATTTATGTTAGTAACTTTCTAACGAGTAAGAATGTTTTTCGAGTAAGTAATCTGTAGTTCAAAAAGTGACCTGAACTTCAAGGTTTTGTCAAAGATCAAGACGGCTTTTTCGAACAGGTTATTTGTTCCAAAGTTTCAAAACTGTAACGACTGTATAAACTCTCTATGTTTGACTACTATAACATTATTTTTAACATTAACACGGTGCAACGATTTTAACATTAACATTTTCACATTGCACACATCTTTTAAATGTAATTTTTAATTCAGGAAAATCTTTTCACTGTTCGCTTATAAACTGCTTGATAGTCTAAAGATTAATTATCTGAGAGATAACATGAATCTTTAGATTTCTTTTATCCTAATAGAAATACGGTTATATATATCCATGAGATAAAAATAATAGTTTATCAGCAAGCGGTGAAACAGGCATTTAACTAACGAAACATATACAACTGAAAATTTAACCCGTCAAACTGCGAGGTTGACAAAAATAGCGGTATCTATTTTAGTTAGGGAGACAATCTTCATATATAAAATACCTATGCGTGTTAGAAAGTATTAAACGTCATCGTATCGCATGTGAAATGTTCGTTAAACGATTTTTATAATCGGCTCTTAAAATAATTAAACTCGAGCTAAATTGTTATAATTAAATGTAGTTAAAACTATTCAATGTTATGTGATAAAATGTATCTAAAATCAATATAAAGAAGGCATACAAAAGCAATGATATAAAAGTCAAAACTTGGAACAGTAAACGGATCATATCGGTCATCTATTTTAACAAGTGTTTCTTAATTCAACAAAGCAAAAAGGTTAGAATGTTTTCATAATAAAAATGTCTGTATTAAAAAGGATCCGAAAGGATAAATTCAAAGGTTGAGAGTAAATTGGCCTAACTGTATACGTATTACTAGTTGTTACCCGCGACTTAGTCCGCGTATAATTAGGTGAAAAATTTTAGCGTGATGACATATATAGCCTTCAAAATTTTTCAAATCGGACCAGTAGTTCCTGAGATTATCGCGTTCAAGCAAACAAACACACATACACTTATGTGTCTAATATATTACCACCAGATTTTTTTTTTATGTTACAAGTGGGCAAAGATAGCAAGCTACATATCATCGCGTTACTATTGAATCTACATTGTATTTTACAATGTATTTTTGTTTACCCAATTTTACGTGGAAGAAGTGGCGGGCACAGCTAGTATATAAATAAAATTAGATTTTCCGTTCGTAACGTCGAAATTGATTTTTTATTACAATGTACATACATGTAACTAAAAGTTTTTTTCTTTTTAAATACAATACTTTTTTAAAAACATAAGATAAAAGCCGTTAACCAACAGAATGGTTTGCCTCGGCACTTCGGACATTCGCAAAAATGCATATTAAAACATTTTTGTCTGTCTAATTATTCTGCGTAATCTCTGGAACGGCTGAATCGATTTCGTCGGGATTTTCACTAGCACTAATATTTCAAGGAATAACATAGGCTACTTAGTTTTAGAAAAATAATTTGGGTTCCCCGCAAAATAATGAAAACCTTAAAAATATAATGAAATCACTGAAATCACGCGTACGAGGTTGCGGGTTATACCTAGTTTAGGATAAATTTAGGACTGAGAAATCAAATTCAATATTGTTTAATAAAAGCCATGACGACAGTAATCATGAAACATTTAAATTAACAAAAAAGGAAACTACAAAATATACCAACCCGCCATGATAGCTAAAACAGTCAGCAGAGCGTTATGACGTTACCGTATATTATAAGTGAGGTCCAATAAGCGATCGCAACGTTTTAAAGTGCTCTTTCAGACATTCGACATTTGACGACTGCGATCGTTGTGGTCGCGGCGAAAACGTCGATGTGACGCTTAGTGCAGCGCACTCTTAACATAAAGTGACGTCATGACAACCTGGAGTGTTTTGGAGAGACTTGGAATCATTAAATTTATAAACTTTTTTCGCAATAAATACGTTAATTTCCGCAGAAACATTATAAACCTATTATTCAAAATTTGTCGTCATGCCTATTCAAAGTCAATATCGTTTATTATAAGCTCTTATGAATGTCATATATATTACTTTTTAACATTAAATAATTTGATGATAATAGTTATGAATTAAAAGCTAAGTTTACAAGGGTTCCTCGCGCCCTGCACTGAGAAGAGCCCGCAAGAAACTCGGTCGGGTAATTTTTTTTTATTACCATTTTCACAATAATTCAGATTTGGCTAGAGCAATTCATTCCCAAGCGCTAACACCTTTAAAATATTCTTAATGATTGCTCATGCAGACAGCGCAGAAGCGACTCTCCAACATGGCTGAGCTCGAGAAGGAAGTGGTTCGACTGAAAGCAACGGAGAGGTCTCTTCGCGATGCTGTGTGCAACAAATTGGTGCATTCTTATATTATATTAGACTCTAAGTATTGTAATTACTGTTTGTTTCTCTAATAAACATAAAATAAAATAAAAAAATTATTGCAATAAATGATTTTTTTTATAAAACAAGGAGCAAACGGGCAGGCGGTTCACCTAAGCGACTACCGCCATCCATGGCCAACTGCAACAATAAAGGCCTCGCAGTTACGTAGCCGGTCTTTGAGAAATGAGCATGCTCTTTTCTTGAAGGTCCCTAAGTCGTATCCGTTCGGAAATACCGAAGCTGGCAGCTGTTTCCTCAGAGAAATTGTGCAAGGCAAAGAGTTTCTTGAAAAGCTATATGTTGAATCTAAGAAATTAAAAATAAAAGTCGTCCAGACCAATCGCAGATGAGTTGTATCGTCAACCAAGAAAGTGCTATATCATTTTGGATGACAGCTCCTAGTTAAAGAAAATTCTGCTTAGGGCTATTGTTAGAAATTAACTTAATGCATAACAAGCAAAAATGAGTCCTTTAACTAATTGTCGTGCAAACGACATTCGACCTTAACGTGGCAAACCAATTTCGTGGTCGACTGTACATTATAGAACTAGTGAGAATATATTTTATACATGATCAAAGCATATAAAATAAATAGATACTCCTATTATTTTTATTGCTGCAACAAATAATGTGATGCATCAAAGAACATGGAAGTTGGAGTCGTCCAGACAATTCGCAGTACATTTATTACATTGTAACAGCGCTCAAGATGAGGTGTGCCAACTTTGTCAGCTCGTTTGGCTTGCACGATCTAGAAAGTTATCTTGGAGTGCATCGGAATTACAACGTGCTTCCAACTTCGCGATTCGAATCGTGGATACGAAGTACAGAATTAAAAATCGCTAGATAGACCATATTTCTATGGGCCAAAACATTATACATTTTATTTTATTAGTATTTATATATTAATATGTGAAGCGAATATTTTTGAATTTTACGAATAGTTTTGCGTAAGAAGTATATAATTTGACACAAATATAGTTTATATGGAAGATGGTGTGCGAAAGCTACTGTCCTTATAAATACTAGTTATTACGTCGTCCACGTAAAATTAGATGAAAAACTTAACGTGATGATATAAAGCCTTCCTTGATAGATGGGCTACCTAACAATGAAAGAAATTTTCAAGTCACCGAGATCAGTGCGTACAAGCATACAAACAAGCAAACTCTCCAGCTTCATATATTAGTATAGATGCATCATTAACACATTAAATTATTGAAATAAAAACTCACGCACACCAATGCCAAACGATTTACACACACATGTATACATCTAACTGATAGCAACTGACTTGCCAGCCTTTGAGAAATGAGTATGCTCTTTTCTTGAAGGTCCCTAAGTCGTATCCAAAATTAAGTTAAGATGCTAAGTAATATCTACTGTAGAAGTTTATGAACAAACGTAGTAATGTTCAATAAAGAATATAGGCCTGTATGAATATAGGCCTAATTAAAAATTCAATATATCGGCGGGTTAATTAAAAGCTTGTCCTTAATGTTTTCAAAGGTCTTACAAAGTATTCTTAAAAATAAAACTACTTGTAAAGGCAACATAAAGCGTAATTAATTGTTGTTTTTTTTCAAAACTCGGTTATAAAGTCTTCTTTGTATTTTAAAAGACCAAATAATAGTTGCAAATCGAAGAGCAAAGCCTTGAGAAAAATTACAATCTTTCCTTGGTAAGTCGCGCTAAAAAGGTCTAGCGATGAAAATCTATATTAATATTAAAAATGAAAGTTAATTTGTATAAAAATGATAGTAAATTTGTCTTTTACGTTGTTATGCCTAAACTCCATGAAGCATTTTTGATTAATTTCAGTATAGAGAGAGATATTGGACCCTGAAGAAGGACATAGGCTAACTTTATTCGCGAAAAAGAAATTTGAAAGAGGTGAAATAAGGATTGATTATATGAAAGTCAAAGAAAACAATGCGGACGAAGTCGCGGGCTTAAGCTAGCTACTTTATAATAACTTTTTTTGGGTGTATGAGAGGAGGCACAGACAGATACACGTGATTGATTATCAATCCTACACTGTTATTTGACTTCACGAATAACCTTTGTGGTGTCTTTCTCCTGATGATGCTTCGGTTCGAAGCGAAGCGTGCGTTGAGGCACTAATGAAAGTGAATACAGTGTGCTCTGGTGGCGGGTTTGGACTTTGCACTTTAATATTTACTTTCTTTATTCGCGCATTTAAGCAAGAGCAAATTTCATTTCAAAAAATGTTTTTTCTTTCTTTTGTTTTACTTGGACTGGGTCCACTAGTTAGGGTTTTGTAATCCTACATAGAATCCCTATGACCCAGTCCCTACGATTTCCGAACTATTGTCTACTACTCTACATCTGTAGAGACTTGAAAATTTTATAAAACATGCTATAAAATTCATTAGAAAAAATTGTTTAGCCGTAATAGGAAAACAACTTTTGAAGTTATTTATCAAATGCCGTTATCGCGTAACAGATAGTGAACCCTTCTAATAAGCTTGTCTTACTACGGTCTTGGCAACTTTTATTTACAGTGTACGGGAAAAATATAAAATTGCATTTTAATTCTGCGTCAGTGACCCTATTAGTTCCGAGGTTGCAGTTGTCCATGGGCGTCGGTAGTCACTTGGGTGAAAGCCGGCTGCTCGTTTGCCCCTTATTATATAAAAAAAGACTACAAATATTGCATAATGGCGGCCGCACAGCTGTGTTGGAAAATAATATGTCGCTCGAGGCTAAAATATTTTATTCTTCTCAAATGGCGTATTTTGAATTCCTCGCTACGCTCAGGATTCTACTTTAGAATCCCACGCTGTGCTCGGGAATCTACAACAGTATTCTTCGCTTCGCACTGAATTTAGAATCACACCCTAGGGGAACAAAATTGTGTTTTGGCTCCATGTAACACAAATAACTATTTCGATCGTAAAACATTCTCATATGCTTCATATGAGCCGTTCATATTGCAAATCGGCCTACCCACTTTGGCGAGGTTTATTACATGACAAATATTATCGTATATGCATATACAAACGTTGACATCACTGTTAACTGTATTCTCAAATGTATAGTTTAAAGTACGTTTGTTAATAAAAATATGATTATTACTAGATATCGTGGGCGCTCTAACAACTGCCATCTTCAGACGAAAAACTTGGTAAACAATATTGGATATATTTAATTGTAGGTAGTGTTCATTGGTGTAGGTAATATTTGAAACTATTCATAGTATTTGAAACTTGATTGTACTCGTATTGTATGTATGATTATTTATTAGTTCAAGGTATATACTTAATTAATACGTTTAAATATATAGACACACATGCGCCTAATTATTTAATGCGGTTGGTCAATATAGCAAGTCTTATGTTGCCATTTTTTAGCGAAGTCATATTTACTGCATCGGCTTAGCACTCCACTTTTCTTTTTATATCGTTTATGAGATGTTTATCTAAAGTACCGAAATACTGATGTGTTCACATCAGTGATCTATAAAAGCTGACTAGGTACGACGCTGTAAAAACAGAACTTTTAGTATTATCGAATTTTAGAACCGAATTCGAAACGAACCAATGAAGTTGTAAAGGTATGTATCTCACAATAATTATATTTTTACATTTGTAGACAGTCCGTAGTAAAAAAAGTTTTTAATAAATATTCTAATCCTTTTTAATTATGAAGATTAGTCATTAAAGATTTTTGACGTGATAACGTATAAATCGGTAAAGTCGGGCTGCACGCACGTAAAAGCATGACTCATTGGCACGTTCCGTTTGAGCCGAGCGGCGCAGAACAAGCGACAGAGAGGCAAAATCGGCCTAACCGGCTATTTACACGTAAAATTATCTTACCCGATTTTATAAACAACCAATTTATTGTTTTATGTGCAATTGGCACATACTTAATTGAAAAAAGTTTAGTATACATTTTATTTTCAGATAATTATGGACTGTCCTTGTAGAGCAAAATCCGAATGTCTACCGGCGCTTCTCGGTAGGTAGGCAAGAACATAAAATAAGTAGTGTATATCTATAAAAGCCAAAGGTCACCGAAAAGGAAATTCGGCACGGTAGTTTGTAGTTAATAAAAAAACAAGGCAGTTTTTAGTCAGCAGCCGTCCGCTAATAACGGGATTTGCGACAGGACCGGATTTAGGGCATAAACATGGGATTATTTGCGAACGGGGCAATGCGTAAAAGCATTTCCCAGCGACAAAAAAAAAAGAAAGGACCGGATTTAGGGCGTCTAAGGGGGTCTCGAAAAATTTGTTTGAAATTCCTTACTTTTTCTTTGCTATAAACTTGAAATTTAGCATAGAAGTAGGCTAGTATACGTTTTCTAAGGATAAATTTTGAGACAGGGCCAGAATAAGGAGGTCTAAGGGGCCTCGCAACTTTGTCGGAAATTACATTACTTTTTTTTTGCTACAAACTTAAGAGGTAGTAAGCAGACGCAGATGAATGACATTTACTAAAAATTGGCGGACTTCACTGCTATAAGTTCTAGACTAAATTTCACAATTATTTGTAGTGATAGAATAATCTATCTTCTATCATCTAAATTATATATATAAAAGCGAAAGTTCACCCAACACGGAATGTCGTAAACCGCGTAACGTACAAAGATCAAATTTGGCAGCGAGGCATTAATGGCAGAAGAATTAGAGACAAAAATTGATTCGCGGGTAACAGCTAGTATATTATAAATGTTTTTGGGGTAGCGTTTGATACCCGGTTGAGTTAATTGATTTTTTGTGGACTAACCGAAGACACATTAGCAAAAGAAGTGAAATAGGAAGTTTTCCTATAGAATTTTCTTAGCCCTGAAGAAGTAAAATAGGAAGGTTTCCTATTTGATAGTCTTAAACCTGGTCACAGTCGACAAAGTTGCCTTGGTGTTAGCGGAATAATATACTGAATAAGTAGGTATTGGTTTAAATATATGGTGGAGGATTTTAACCAAAAGTTATTGCGTTAAGGCTGAAGAAAAAAAGTGAGTATATGTGTAAAGTGGGTGTGTTAAAATCTTTAAATAAAAAATGTATTTACATAATTATTAAAGGCTTAATGCAGTTTTGAATTTTTCAACGTGTTGATCGTGATCCCCTGAAAATCACAAAAAATCCTTTTACTTACCTTGTTAACACATTCACAAAAAGGGAGAGTGGCACTATTCTAATACAATATGTTGCAAATTTAAATACATAAAATTTATTGATATATATATTTTATCATCATGGTAAACCACATGTCAATGAACCTTATTTCGGAATTGCTTTATCTTTTAATTCATTTTAAAAACAAAACGAGGTTTCTTCATTTGTTTTTTTTTAATATTCTAATATGTATTCTATGTTTTTGAAATCAGAATAGCCTGTCGCATAAAATTATTATCTTGGGTCACGATAGTGACCGCCACGACGAGGCAAGCGCAGCACGAGGTTTCTACCTATCTTTTCTGTTCGTTTTTTTTGACTCTTCATAACTTGGGATTGGATAAAAAAATTTCTCGGTATAAGATGCTAGAAGTAAATTTATTAAACGTATATAGTTTCAATTGCACAGCTCTTGTTATTAAGATTTATTGATACTCGTATCTAAAAATCTCCGATTTCGTCAAAGACTCGCTGATGATCAACAAGGGCTATAGAGCTTATTTATACTTATTATATTTGTTACTACAAGAACTATCGTATACTTCAAAGTAATGAACAGTGAATACATTTTTCACCCTACACTCAAGTGACAGTGACTAAACGGTCAAGCCATATCTTTTGATTACGATGTAGAGTCAAATAAGTTAGGGCTTATAGAGTTAGAAGCGTTCCTCGAAAAGAAATTGATAACATTTTGACATTGGACCATTATGGTCTCGTTGTGGCAA